>NDGN011411776.1:0-13669 GCA_002564285.1 Tympanoctomys barrerae
TTGCTTTCTTGCTTTCTTGCTTTCTTGCTTTCTTGCTTTCTTGCTTTCTTGCTTTCTTTCTTGGCAAGCTCAGCCCTCCCTGAGGTTGTGGCTGGCACAGACGGCATGTGGGGCCAGGTGTCCAAATGAGGTTCCCTGCGCCTACCCAAGCTTGACTAAGTAGGCGCTTTAGACCGCTGAGCTATCTCACCTACCCCCAGCACTGAACTGAGCTACAACTGAACTAACTAGCCCAGGGTAAAATGAAAGGAAAATACATCTTTTATGCAATTTCCTTACTTGAATGTGTATGTTTGTCAAGGTTTTCAGCAAAACCCATGGGGTCTTGAGCAATTTCTCCTAAGACACCTATTAGGATGTCTTCTCCCTCCAGCCAAGTAAAATGATTTGCATCTCTTTCAAGGCTGTGGCTGCTTCCTTCTGTCACCACTATGGTCTGCTGGAGGCTGGCAGACCCCAGCGGAGCAGTCAGGACTCCACACCTCCAGGGAGCTTGCTGACCAAGGCCACTTGGTCATATTTTATACACATCGTTCCTACCAGTCCTGCAGGTATTTACCCCAAAATAGTTGAATTATGTTACATCTGTGTAATTCTTGAGTTAAAGGACTCCATAGAAATGGCATCTGTTAAAACAGTGGCCAGGGGCCAATGAGATAGCTCAGCAAGCTTAGACAAGCTCAGGCAGATTCAAGGGACTGCAGTTCGATCCCCAGCACCATGCCAAACAAACAAACAAAACCAGTGGCCATTTATAGATTGTTTATTATCACTCAGGCTCTGTGCAAAGTGATTGCTTGATTGCCCTTATCTAATATACCCCAAACATTCAGAAGCCCCACTTTTCATGGAAGAACCTATGCTGCCTTTCTAGCTATGCTGTGAACGTTACTCCACTCTCTTTGAGCAACACAGTTACTGAGGGGCATAAATTTGCTTCAAATCCGGATGTTGCCAAGGTGCAGGGATCCTTGCTGCCATAGGCTATCACTAGTTCCCAAATCCTTTGGCCCTGTGCCTCAGCACATACAGGAAAGATACGAGCATATATAAAGGGGAAACCAAGAAAGTAGAGAAGCAAGATGTTGAGGGAGAGATGAGAGGAGTCAGGGGAAGGAGCGGAGATTAGTATGTTGCCAACTCAGAAGCAGCCAGGTGTGTATTTCACACTAAATTTTATTATTTTTACAACAATAAAAATCAGTCTGTATGTGTGTCATCCCAGTACGCTTTGAAGAATATATGGACCCAGAGCTAGCTGAGATGCCTGTGTTAGCGAATCAGTTTTATAAATGGAGTTTGTATATTCTGGTGAAAAGATATTTGGATGGTTACTCTCTAATGTCATATGCCAAAATATCCACTTTTCATAAAAGATTTTATTTAGTCTTTTTAAAAATATGAGCAAGGTGGATGAGTAAGAAGGGAATAGAGTAGGTTGCTCACTTATGTAAGATTATGAAAATCCACATATAAATTTTAGTTATTTCCTATTACAGAAATGGAAATTCCATTGAAAGATGAGCCAGTGACTTAGCTGAGAACATTATATATAACTTGACTATGATTCTTCCTACATGCAGAGTCCAACTATTTGCTGAATCAGAGGAGACAACAGTCTTTTAAAAAAGGTTACATAATCAATGACAAACTCAAAATACAGAGTGACTATAGCTCTATAGAAGAGTAAATATTAGTTATTTTGTAATAATTTTATAAAAATAATCTGATAATGCGGTCACTGTGCAGAGGTAAAACAGCTCTCATTCTTTCTCCCCACTTTGAAATCCTCAGCATATTAAAGATTTCCCCTGTTTTTATCTGGGTTTTTAATTTTAAGTGACATTATATGTGGAAAAAAGAGTAGGTAAGGAAACTCCTACAAAGAAACAGAAAATAATAAATTTTGAATTTTTTTTCTTACCTTCACTACCTATGCGTGAGCCATGATATTTTTAGGTAGTAATAAAAATGGCATATTTTATTGTTTTCAATTTATATCCCACTATCTATTCATGGATTCCCTGAGAAGATAAATTAAATAGAAAATATGCTCTAAATACATATGCTATAAATACACAGTATTCATGGAATCAGTTTCACCATGTGGTTTCATACGGAACATCCAAATTATAATTATTTTGTATATCAATATATGACATAATATCCAACTTACCTGGGCTTAGTGAGGTAGCTTAATGCATAGAAATACTTTAGATTTTCCTGAAAGGTAGCTGTTCGTGATGGGTTATCCCAGGAGTAATCTGTGGTAGTGGAGAAGTATGAAATTTTGAATTATTTTATTGAAACTTCTACCTTTTAAGATTAATTTTTAATCCTTTGTTCCCTCTTGAATAAAAAAATAGAAATGATTTGAGGCCTAGAACGTTGGTAGACCATAGTACCTCATTAGAATTTGATTATTTTTCTTCCACAGTATTTACCTTTAGTTTTTCTTCTACTTATTTCAGCGATTCTGATTTTTCATTCTGATTACTTACACATGCTTTCTTATAAACAAATCAATTGCATAAAAAGTAAGTCAATGTAAAGAAAGTTGCTGTGAAGGGTATAAGTTTTTTTCTTTTGATAAGGTTAAGATCACAAGATTGACAGAAAAATGTCTGAAATCTGGTACAGTGTTGTGCAGAACGTCAAATGTATGATAGGCACTAGTTGAAGGAAGTATGTGTAGTAGATTCCTTCCATATCAACAATCTGAAGAATTGAGATTTATGGGCCATACAATTCCTTAGATACCTACTCGAGTCTCAGTATGTCATGTGATTTTCTTCAGATGTGCATACGTCTGCATGTGCGTGTGGAAGGAAGGGTCCTTTTTCTTCCCTGCTCGGAAGTGGGCTTTGGTGTACAGTTCATACTTTCACTGCTTGCTGGTTCCATTTGCAGTGCCCATATGTTTTTGGAATCTGAAACTCAGAGTAAGGTCAAACGGCATGCTGTAATTAGGGTGTTCATCTTTAGGAATGGAGAAGGATTTGTGTAGTTTTGAAAAGCATTATGAATGATGAAGTAACCGCAAGCCCATTAAGTTGGTTGTTACTGTAACCTTTGGACTGAACAATTCATAACAGTCCTGCTGCAGAAACATAGAAAACTTCAGAGCTATTCAAGCTCGACATAACAGGAACTTAGGTTCCTCCAATGATGAACAGACACACATGAAGGAAAATTCCACTGACCCTGTGTTCACCTCCGCCTCAGAGGCCTAATTGCTTAAGAAGTAGTGTCAAAACAGAGCAATACCTTCAGTCTCTGCAGATGGAAGGGCAGAGAGGTGAACATTTTGATTTAAGTAAACAAGAATATGCTTAAATTGCAGAATGATGAGCCAAATATTGTAATAGTTTGTAAAGATGAATTAGCATCCTTCTGTAAGCAGGGAAATTAAAGTGAGCCTTGGTCAGCAACAAGCAAGGTTACTTTTATTCATTTTAACTAGTGAACAAGTGTAGATAGATATTGCGTGAGATGTTGATAGATATAAAGAACATAATTACAAAGATAGGGAGACAGACAGACTGATATGTTTTTAATTGGTGTAGGTACAAAAGCATGAACAAAAGTTAAGAGAAAGTTATGTAAATAAGTTACATGTAGAAACTTATTCATATTTGATATAGAGCACCAAGCAGTAGCTCTTACAACATTATTTTATAATAACCAAACCAACCAAACAAAAGCCTGGTAACAACTACATATATACCCATGTTAGACTGGGTAAAGAAGCGAATGTATAGCTGTGTTCTTGAACACTACACAATCAAAAAAACAAAGAAAAAAAAGCAGTAAATATGTAGGTAAACATGTGAAGAAAGCCATGATGTATCCTATATTGCTAAATGTTACATATGTATTTAACAAATAGGATATATATATATATATATATATATATATATATATATGCCTGTTTATATTTTCTAACCAACAAACCATCTGGAATGATATTCAGCAGTCACTATCCAGCATCTCACAATAACAGGCATCCATAAGACAGTGCTAACAGAGGAACGCACCTGTTGTAGCCCTTGGCTTTCCATTTGAATTCCCGGACAGGAGCCAGGGGCTGGGTACCCTACATTAACACTGAAGGAAACGTTGATCCATGATGTGGGGTTGCTTCCCCGTGACTGCATACACTGTATAAATCATAGGAAATATGAGATTTCCTTTAATTGTTTTAAATTTTCACTTACCTGTTTAATACCAGTTAACAGTAAAGAATTCTCTTAAAAGATCTCTACAGAAAAAAAAATATTTGAAGTGGCACATCCAGCAATAGCACATGGAAGTGTTTGGATGTAGGCCAGTGACTGACATTTGCATTAATCTTGAGAAGGCATAGGACCTGTTTATGGAATAAGTGTTTCATAGTCAACTATCTTAAAATTAAGCAGTAGATCCACTTTGTAAATTTTATACCATGTTAGATACATCAACTATGAATACAAAATGCATAGAACTGAAAAGAGAAATATAAGGTCTGGGAAGATAGCTTGACAGTCCAAACACCTGCCTGGAAAGTGCAAGAAGCTGGGTTTGATCTCTGGTACCTTCGGCAGTGCAGACCCAAACTGAATTGGCCAAGAAATAGAGAGCGGTGACACTCACCTGTAATCCCAGTGCTGGGGAGGCTGAGACAGAAGGTTCATTATGAGTCCAAGCTGTGTAGCAAGACCCTGTACCAAATAAATAAATAAATAAATAAATAAATAAATAAATAAATAAATAAAATTTTAAAAAGAAGAGAGAAATATATATTACTAATTTCAACTTTATAGTAAATAGTGGATTAAAGAGCAGTGTGTTGCTATCAAGAACAATGCTTTTATTATATATTAATTTTTTAAAGAAATTTTTAAAAAGGGCTAGTCAAATAGCTCGGTGGATTAAAGCACCTACAAGCAGGCGCAAGGGCTGGGGGTTTGATCCCCAGGCCTGCCATGCTGGACCCACCCAGGGGGCTCGCTGAGATGGGGATTGAGACTGGGCATGTTGGTGTGAGCCTATATTTCCAGTGCTTGGGAGGCTGTACACAGGAGAATCACTATGAGTCTGATCTAGTCGTGAGACCCTGAACACCTTGTAGACCCTTCCCTAAAATACAGAAAAAATAAAAATAAAAAATTGATTAATAGATACATAAGTGATTTCTGCCACAGATGTGATTTGAAAAGAGCAGGTCTTAGTGACACAAAAATCTTCTGGTATAAATTAAAACAAATGCTCTTTTTTCAAAAGTTCCTCAGTCGAAATCAATGCTGTCCTTTTTAGAATAAAAACAAATCCCATTACAAAGGTGGGCCAAGATTGTTTGGACATGATTGAGGCTAAGACTACCCACAGAGTACTCCTCATTATGGAGAAAATGGTGAATGAAGATCCAGTGAGGTTTTCAAATTAAAGTTTCATGTTGAAATCAGGTATCTGCAAAGAGCTGACCTGATAAAGGAGGAAGTAGAGGAAAGAGGAAGAGGAAAAGAGGTGGGAGGTTGTTTTCAAGAATGTTAAAGAACCATTTCAATGTTTTAAATGTTTACTTCATATTGAAAGGGTCATAGAGAGGATTTCTATAATAAATTCAGGAAGAAGAACTAATTCAACACATGGTGTTCCTGGGTTCTTTCTTTCTTTCGTTTTCTTTTCTTTTCTTTCTTTCTCTTTTTTGGCAGAACCTGGAATTGCACTCAGGCCCTTGCACTTGCTAGGCAAGCACTTATTCAACCAAGCTATCTCCCCTGGCTCCTCCTGGCTTCTTTCTCTCTTTTTGTTTATGTCTTCCTTTCTTGTTATATGCAATATTACTTTATGAACTGTGTTTCTTTTATCGAAAAATGTCCTCCAATTAAAAGCAATATGATAGAGAAATTACTGACTTCTTTATCTATAGAAGTTCTATTCCAGTAAAGGGCATTCTGTAACTAATATCTTTTCAAAATTTGTAATTTAAGGAAAACAGCTGTAATAACTACGAAAACTGTCAGATAAAGCCCACTACTTCCAGCCAAATGAGCCTCCCCTTACATAGGTAGTGCCAATTGAACTAATGATCAATTATATTCTAGTAACAAAACTAAGTGTGTGCTCTTCCTAATGATCAGAACTGATGAAAGAATGGAATGAATTTAGTAGACATGTTACTCAAACCAGTTGTCTGAGTGGTTCTATGTAATGCCCTGGTAATCCTATCATGGTAAGAGTGGATGTATAAATTATTTTATAGCATAGTGAAAAGATAAGGTATCAGGTATTATTCTAAATAACCCTCTGATGTGAATTTCCTCATGAAACAACTGATCTATATTTCCTATATTTATGATTTTCTAACATGTTTATAATACGAATTTTCCCCAAATATGAACTCAGTGATTGCAGAAATCCCTATGGGATCTTGCATTGACACTGAAGTGTTTCACTGATTGCTTGCTATATGAACCAAATCTCAGCTACAATGCCTCCCAGGAATTGGTACCAGGGGAATCACTTTTCTTTCATTCTCATTCAACTTCTTTCATTTAAATCATACATGTAAATGATAACATTTTCATTTAAACAACAGCACAATCCTTTTTCTTTTTTTCTTGTTGGGGGTGGGATGCCACATAAAATAGAAAGTCATTAAAATTGGTAAATATATCGTGGATTTGAAAAATGAATACACAACTTATCTGGCACTGGAGAACTTGACATCTGCAAATATCAATATCATCAATTAATGAAGAAATGCCTAAGAGAGTTGTCTAAGAGAAATGTTTGTAAGCGTGTAAATATATACCCTATTTTTATTGCTATTTTATCAAGTCAATTATTTTATATAAATCCTCACAAACTATCTACTATATATATATACACATAGTTGATGTTGTCATTTTATGTGTTTAATTTTTATTTTTTAGGTATATATATTTGCAGTACATAATGATTACGTTCCTTGTGGGGAGTGGATACACTTATAAAACACATCTTAATTCTTTTTATTTCCCTTTCCCTCCCCTCCTTTTTGAGAATTAAAGCAAGGAATACACAGACCAGAATTAGCTGATGTTCATCTGTAGCACACAACACAACACAATGCAACACAACACAGTGTTACTCAGTAAGGCGTAGCATGGCAAGTAATACAGCACGGACACATCTAGGCTATAATCAGTGTCCAGAGGAGAAGGCTTTCAAAGTCAAAAATTATCCTGGGAAAGTTAGAATTTTCCTTTTCAATGAAATCTAAGCTGAATCTTTAAGGCAAAGTTGAAGAAAACCAGATACACAAAGTAGAGATGGTTTTTAAGGAATATGGGTATGCAACTACAAGATACCTCTGAGAAGTATGAGTCATTCTATTGTTTTGTTTGTTTGTTTCTGTTTTTGTTTGTTTGTTTGTTTTGTTTTTTCAGAACTGGGGATTGAACTCAGGCCCTTGCGCTTGCCAGGGGAGTGCTTATTCTACTGAGCCATCTCCCTGGCCCCAATTCATTCTATTGTTGAAGGAAACATGTTTAGAGGCTGTAGCAGCTAAAAATAAGCAGAAAACAAGTTCTGAGTTTATCAAGGTCAACTTCTGTTGTTGGAAGGACATAATTTATCCTGAAAATTATGGAAAACCACCAGAAGGAGTTTGGTAGTAGTGTGAAGGGATGTACGTTTTAGAGAATACACTATGCTAGAGGTATGCAGTGTGCTACAGAACTATGGTCAGCAGCAAGAAATTAGGTGAGCGGCTCCTGGCAAATATCAAATTTAAAATAGAGTAGCACATTTGGAGAAACATGGGGAATATACCTCTGATATTTAAGCAGCCTACACACCAAGATGAAATATGAATTTATAACTTGGGGAATATAGAATAGTGAGAGAAGACTTGCACATGGGTTTCTCGATTGGAGGACAGGAGGTGACTGCCGCCACCTTGCAGTGATTGAACGCATACCATGTTTGTCCGTGATGCAGTTGTTTACTTCACTTAATTCTTTGGTATCACACTCCCCTTGTCCTCAAAAATGAACAACTAGGAAGGTATAATTTAATGAATTATTTTACAGCATCCTAACAAAATACACACTTAGCACACCTTTCCAGTTCTTGCTTTAAGGCACCCTCTATTTACCTGCCACTCTTAAATCTGAGAGTTTCTCGGAAATGAAATCTGTATGTAGGAAAAACAGCTACACTCATGTTTATAGAAATGCTGTTCACAATAACCACAAAACAATAGTCTCTGTCCTGGAGACAGCATTGTGCAGGTGACAGCTATAGGGATACAGCTGCAAAGGAGAAATGATTGACAATAATTAATTATGTATATCAAATTAGTTAGTGGAGAAGATTTTGAATGACCCCAACAGATAGACCAAACAGCACATGATCCCAAAAGATAAATGCTGAAGGTGACTGAAATGCCATACTGAACCCATACATACATGAAATTACTGTGTCAATTTAATTTAAAACTGTATTTCAAAATAAATTTAAAATCAGTGCAATGACATATTATTCTATATGAATCCATCACAACAGACTTACTAAAGAATAATAATTGATATACTACAGTACTGCAATATCAAATTAACTTGTATATTTTGTAAGAAATTTCAAATAACAAAATATCCAAGTAGATGACTAAACTTGTCATTCTTCATCCAGAAACTTTAGAACACATTATCAACATAGATTAGTCAAGCATCCCTGAATCACTTTATAAATGTTTATTATTTTGCATCTAAATTAATCCTCTAAAACTATCCACCAGGAAAAATTATAGTTCTTAGAAATACAAAAAGACAATATTTTCTCCATAGAAATTCAATTCAGTTCAATTTTTAGTGAATTATTTTATATAACATCTACTATACTATATCCTATATTTTGTAATTTTATTAAATTATACAAATATTCTCAAAGACATGAACTCACACAGGTGAGTAAACTTAAACAAGCAAAATACAGTGAGAAAAAATTTATTAGTCCTCACAGGCTTAGATGTCACACTGATTCGGAAACCTCTACATAAGCAACATGGGCAACATATTCAATAATCATTTTATGAACTATAGAAAGTCATTCTGAAAGAAAAATATATATACATGTGTATTTTGCAAATTTATCATGTAATAAGGACATAAATTTAGTGAAAAATGTAATTTCAACATTTCATAATTTTTTCAGGAATAGTACAACCATAGGGAGATATCATATAATGTTTTATTTCTGTGTTCCTCAGTTAACCTCTTATAAATATCTAAACTGTGTATATTTAGTCTTCATTACAAAAACATTAACATAATATATTTTGTGGCAGCCATTGAGTTTCAACAATAGGTACTATCTTCTAATTATGTAAGGTGAATTGAAAAAAATTATATGTATTGTATTTTTGAGATATTAGTTAAACTCCCGTCACTAGGATATGGTTGTACAGTAGACATGCTAATTTCTCACATTATCAGTTCTCTATCCTCTTTTGTAAAATATCCTGCCCACAAATTCACATTTATTTCTTATACCTATGTGCAGCTTTATTTCCTATTACTTAATATCTAGTTCTTTACTCTGATACTTAAGTTGATGTGAGTGACATGCATATTAATGAAAATTTGTGCAGCTTTCAGGTTTCATCCTTAAAGATTGGTTTGGACGCCTCTTTTTTCTTTGACTTTTTTTTTTTTTTTTTTTTTTTTTTTTTTTGCTTGTCAACAAAAAGCAAGAACAAAATGTTCTTAGATCCAGAGACAGGAGCCTGGTGTCCACGATGGAAGTGTAACCCACCAACTTGCACATGGGTTACCTTGTCCACTCTTCCCACAGTGACCCACACTTTCTTTTGAAGACTTGTGTAAGAGTCATAGATAGCCAACTGCCTTTCTGAGGGCTCTGTACTTTCGGCCTCTGTCATAGAATCTGATTCTATATTCAGACCCTTCATAGTGGTCACAGTATTTGCAGTGCAAACAGTGTGCTCACATACTAGAACACCTGTCTCAATTACATATCACAAATGCAAATTTTTTCAAAGGAACTGGGCAGAGTTGGAGGGCAGGGCAATGAGACAACACACAATGAAGCAGAAAAACTCTCACCAGGACTATGAAAATGATTATAAATAACATCAACTGTTCTTGTCCCCTTTCTCCCAACTCTTCACTGACTTCCAAGATCAATAACTGGGTGCTGACTTTCTGGATAACAGGTCATCAAAACTATTGTAACTGAAACTGGAGACTCATTCCATAAAACATCGTTAATGGTCCATAGGGTTGTCCAGGGTGCCCACCAAGCCTTCGACTGATTGATGGACAAATCAGTGTATTTCTTTCCAAAAGCAGCACATGGACAGGGATATCTCACAAAAAGACTGCAGAAACCCTGGCTTGTTAACGATTTGGCCATTCAGAATTTATACACTGAAAAATAAAAGAAGAACAAGTGAAGAAAGAAATCCTTTCTCATGTTCACTCTTGCCTCCACAAAAACCTACATTTGGATTTCACACCTTAAATAATGACATCTTTCTTCTGAAAACTAAAAGTGTAAAAGATTTGGTTGCATTACTCATCAGCTTGTTTTAAAAATGTATTTGAACTCATATTTATAGCCTCGGGCAAATATAAATATCATGAAGCAAGAATAAACAGTGTGTCTTAAAGTACCCCTGTTTCACTCCAAGAGTCTGTGGAAACCGTTAGAAGTGGGCAGTGGAAATCTCACCTAGCCTAATTCAATTTATGATTCACTCCTTGCATAGCGCCCAGAGCAGGAAATGTGTGCGTTTCTCCAGAAGTCAACCTCCTGTGGGAGCGCAGTGGAGTGTGAAGCTGAGAGCAAAGCTCAGAGCAGTGTGGTTGACGGCCAGCCGAACACGAATTAATGTAATTCAGGTTATTTCTCCCTGAGTTCACAGAGATTTCAGAACTACCAAAAAACTCCTAATAGAGTTACCACCAAAAATGAAGTTAACCTCCAACCTGCGGCCTTCAGAGTTGACCACCCTGATCCTGCGACGTTATATAGGCCACAAATGCACAGCAGCTTTCCAGCAATCAACTACGGGCCCAGGAGAAGTTGAGTAACGCACATAGACATTAAGACTCAGCATTTATGTTAAGCTTGAATAAGAGCGCGTGCTTGGGATATTATAGGACTTCAAGAATGACCCTGGATTTCAATAAAACTGAACACAGCAGAGGAAAAGCAAATAAAGTACAGTACTCAAAAAGCTAAATGAATTAATATGTCTGAGTTGCTTATCCCTGGATTTTATGAAATTAAGGTAATAAGTCAAAGAATATTTTCATAATGGAACTTAGAAACAGTGGATAACTTTTTTAAGTGACTTTCCTATTGAATACTTACCTACCAATTTGTAAATGAATATACTAATAAACCTCACAATATTCTTACATTACTTAATCAGATTTACTTGAAATGAATCTCTTCAGTTTCTCATCATTGTGCCCTAGAACAAGTTTTTCTTTAAATCACTTTTTTAATTGATGAGTAGATAAATTTTAAAAATTTTATAAATTTTAATATTTATAAAATTTTTAAAATTTAGTTTTTCCTACTCTTTGCAATCTGCTTGGGAGGTAGAACACAAACATGACTGTAGGTGACTATTCTAGTTAGTAAATTTCTTTTCCAGAACAAACATTCCTATTTAAAGGTTAGCACATAAAATAGTAGAGGAAGACTCAGGAAATAAGCATAGAAATTGGTAGAAGGCGTGGTGATATCGGGACAGGATGACTTGGTAGCTTTGAGAAGTTACTTATTTCCATTTAGTTTGAACAGTGTCAAGGACAAGAAGCAAAGCTTCTTGGCTAGGAGAGAGACAACTGAATAAATTAGTGTACACCGAGACACAATGACAAATCATTTCCCATGATAACACTTTTTACAAAAGAATATGAGGCTGTTTTTGGTGATTATCCTTCTGAGAGGCTGACACAGGACTGCAAGCCCAAGCACAACCTGGGAAACTTAACAACTTAGTGAAACCCTGTGTCAGAACAAAAAAAAAAAAAAATTAAAAAGCTACAGCTGTCTTTCCATGTGGAGGACATAGATTCCATTTCCAATAATGCCGAAATGGAAAGATACAAAAACAAAAACAAAAAAAAAAAGGAAGGAGGAAATTGAAACACTTTCAGGTGTGGAGAAGTAACTATGCTCAAATTAGGTATATCAGTTCATCATGTATATGCCTTAGTTTCCTTCAAGATATGAATATTTTTATGCAAACTTACCCTTTGTGGGTATTCAAAAAACACACACAAAAAAAAATTAAATGTGAGTTTATCAGATAATACAAACTAGTTCAACTGATTCTTTTAAAATTCCCAAATTCATTAATATCAAATTCATCACTTTCAAATTTAAGAATTAAATAATCTTGCAACTTACTAGAGGTCACACAAACCATTAGTTCTAGTTTCACACAAAATCAATCAATCAATCCCCACCTTTCCCTTTCAATAAATAAATATTCTTTATGTTGTTCTAGAACCTTTCCTCATTAGCAAATGAGTATAACATGATATGGAAAAGAATTGTGTCCCCAGTATTTCAACAACTTTACAAGAAGACTTATGTACCACTGCACATTTTGTCTAGATTCTCACATGTTCCAGTTCCCAAACCAGTGAGCAACAGTAGACCCTTCGGTCCATATATTTGGTTCTCTTTGCCTATGTACAAGTGAATTCTTCCACACAAGAGCAGCTCCCATTCCTACCCTTGTTCTCTTAGTATTACCACCTTCATCATGTTTTTCTAGGCTACCAGTACCTAACAGTCTTTAGCTCCAAACTTATTTTTATTCATCTAATTCATGTGATCGTTTCCAAAGTCTCTAAATTTTACTTTGAATACTCTGTTTCCTCCTCTCTGCTTCCTCTGTATTGCTTTAGGTGAGGATCCCAAAACTCTCACCTCCAGACTCACTGATGCTTTTCCAACTAGTGTTTTTCTCTTCAGTACCTTTGTTTTTAAAGACATTCTGTGAATTGCTACCAAATTATTTTTCCTTATGCATGGTTTTCATCTCAGCACTTGTGGGTTTGGTAAACTGGAGGTATTCTAACCTTGAGTTGAGGGCTTCTTTCCTGTGTGACACTGGCTGTGGGCTATTCTCGGTCTCAGTTTCAAGTATAAAACTTCAGGTGGTGGACTAGATAATCTCTCTGTACCATAATAACCTCAGGCTACCCTGTCCTAAGTAATTTCTGGTCCTTCCACCATATACCACAGAGCTCCTAAAGGGGGCTGCGTGGTGGTTCTCCTGCTATGTGGTATTTCCATTTGCCTCCTACCTGTGTTCACCCTTTTCTACCCTTCCTGTGTCCTTAGAAGATGATGCCACCACAGGGTGCTTCCTGGGCTCCCAGGTCCTCTGGCCTCTCCTGGTGCTTGGGGAGTGAAAGGGGATCAGAAGAAGGGGGTCAGGATAGTTTATTTTCCCAAATCTGTCTCTATTTGGGGACTATATACCTGACAGTAGTTTTTTCCTTCTGTGACTTAAACTTGGCCAGGACATCTAATGGACTCCAGATGTTACTAATTTCTTTCCATTTTCTCCTTAGGAGTAGGTTTATTGGATTATCCTTCTTCACACTTTTGTATCAGTCCCTTAATTAAGTTCTCTTCCTTTGTTTTTTTG
>NDGN011411777.1:0-15036 GCA_002564285.1 Tympanoctomys barrerae
ATTGAACTCAGGCCCTTGCACTTGCCAGAGAAGCACTTATTCTACTGAGCCATCTCCCTGGCCTCTATGAGGAGTTTCAGAACAAGGAAGTGGCTTGACAATGTAAGTAAAGGCACTTCCACCATTATTTTAGAGACCATACATTCCTGATTGTCATCTATCCATTTTGGTGACCAATCCAGTAAGCTCTGTAACCTACATTCTTTCCAGGGAGAATGAGTAGAAAATGAGTCAAAGGAGAAGTGAGAATGGTAGGAGAAAAGTGTAGGAAAGAGATTGAGGTGGTTCTCAGGAGAACACCAGAAATGTGGAACTACAGAAGTCAGGCCTGTAGCCTGGGGTGTATTGGCTAAAATACATTTAAAAACTCTAGGAGGGCTAGAGGAGCAACTGCTGAGATCAATTATGAAACCCATATGTTCTATATGTATACTTAAAAATATTTTAAGTATACTAGCAAAGGAAATAATTTGTAGACACTGCCAAAGATAAAGGAGCCATACATTGGTGAGAAAGGTTAATAACCCACCCACTAACCCAGATTTCCTGAATTTCAAAAGCTGAGCAATACTATAATCTTTGTCTACAGGCAAATGTTTATTTTTCAAGAATTGTAACTTTAAAACTCTGTCAAAGAGCCAATTCCAAGTATAGTTTACACGAAAACATGGAAGATGTTTAATTTCCACTGAAAATTCAAGAGGAATTTTTTTTGAAGAAAAGAAGCAAGACACTTCAATATATTTTGTCAATAAAAAACCCAACTCTTAATGAGGTCAAGTTTTAGAGTCTTGCGTAAGTGCTAACACTTAGAGAGCTTATACTATTCTCTCAATAGCTAGGAAGACGTAAACCAACTGTCTCTAATTTAAAGCCACCCTAAATGTACTAAATACAAAACTGAAAAAGATCTCTTTTGCCAGAACCTCCACAGCAATGTACATACTGAACTGTCAAAATACATATACACTTATTAAATAAGTAGAAAGTCATGTCATCATAACAATCGTCCTTTGGTTAATTAAGCTCTATGATAGCAAAGATGAACATTATTTTATAAAATGCAATTATAGCTGATGTTTATCTCAAATCAATATTTCTAATTAATGAACACTAACATATGTGTCATTTCAATCCAGAAAGAAAATTAAAGACCATAAATACACATAGTCTCAGTTTGCAAATTAGAAAATTTGGATTAGTGATTCGTACTATCAAATAAAAACTATCAAGTCTTAGAAGAATATTTGATTCACATCCTGAACACTTGTCTCTAGTTTCCTACAACAATTCATCTGTTTTACATGTTTTACTACATAATTATATCAGTTTATATGGTAGCACTGAAGTCACCATAATTTATTAATTTTCTTTATTAAGTTATGTAAAATATGTATTACAATTTATTCATATGTTTCATTTGTATTTTTTAAATGTAACTAAAATGAAAACAATTCAATGTTAGCCATTTACCATATACTTACATCAGGTGAATAGCAAATCATGTAGATTAGTTAATACTACCATGACATATATGAGACATCAATGTCTACAATAATCCTGAGTGGTTTAAAACTAAACAAACATAAAGAGCCATTATATTCATCTTAGTTCATTCAATACTGTCAATCACCTACAGTTGTTTTGTAAAATAATCTTTTTAACAAACTTTACCTTTAACTAGTTTTTAGGAATTTAAGAAAAATTGCACAATGAGTTATATGACTTCTACCCATCTCCCCTGAATAGTTGTTTTTTTCTTTTAACTTCTTACATTAGTATAGTGTATCCTAATGTATATTAGTATAATGATACATTTAAAGTTGGGGAGCCAGTATTAACTTATTATTATTATTATGTAAATTCTGTAGCATACATTGAGGTTCATTTTGGGGATTCATTATACAGAATGTGGATTTTTGTAAAATGCACAATGTCATACATCCACCACTACCATGGCGTGCTAAAGAATTTCACTGGCTTAAAAGTGCCTTATGCTCCCCTTTTTCATTGTGCTTCCTGCCCTCAACTCTGTCGAACCACTGGTTTCTATGCTATCTGTGTATTTTTTCTTCTGCAGAATACCATAGAGCTCAAATAATATAGGACAAAACTTCAGAATAATTTACTTTACTTATCAATGTATCCATAAATTTCCTTCTCCATATTTTTGTTGGCTTCGTAACTCATTTCTTTTTTAAAACATATTTTATGTAAAACATTAATACTGTCATATTATTGGCATTTCATGTGATGCCTCATTACATATCTACATTATAGATTTTAAAAATATATAGAATGTTTAAATCATGATAAATATGTCTATCTCATGAAGTATTTATCATCTCCTCAGGGAGATAACAGCGTCCTTTCAGCTTTCTAAAGTTTACACTATATAGTTGTTATCCATAGTTATCTTACTATATAGTTGTTTTCCATAGCTATGTTCTTTCCCCTATCTAATTGTATCTTAACAGTAATTCAGTGTTTGGATATAACACAATTATTTTGAGTTTTTACCTATTAAAGAACTTTCTAGTTACATTCAATTTGGGCCAATTAAGAATCTAATTGATGTCATTACTCATGTGTCTTTTTTATGTTTCCTATGTGTTTGATTTATTTGAGTAAATGTCAAAGAGTGTGCTGGATCACATGGGGAAAATATGTTAAGTTTTATAAGGATCTAGATGCAAGAGATTGGACATAGGCTAAAAACACTAAATGTTCAACAGAAAATGAAAAGAATTAAAGGTATAATCTGCTTTGTTTTGTTTTATTAAAAAATAGACTTGAAAACCCAGGAATAAAGCACAAGTAAAATTCCTGCTATGTAAAGAAATGAAAAATAGAAATTGCATAGCTTATGCACATTATGTATAAGTAAGATCGTTCAATGAATCCTTAGTTGTCAAGAGTTTACTCTTGTACCTGCAAATTTCTACAAAAACTTGCCTAAGTATTACACATTTTTCTGAGAATAAAGCATTTCTATTTGTGTCTCATGAAAACATAAAATTTTCTACTACTGGAATTTTTTACAAAGATCATGTTGCATGAACTGAAGAATTAAATTGCCATTAAGTATGGAAAAGGATTACTATTTTAAATAATGGCTCACAATTTCTGAACTAATTTTCATCATATGGGCATTTTTTAGGTTCAATTTTAATAATGTCTTGAGGATTCCTAAAAACCACACACAAAGATTTGTTCCTCACATACCTCAGTATATGAAAAAAAAATTTTTTTCAGTGGAAGCAGGGATCAAACTCAGGACTTTGTGCTTGCCAGGCAAGCATCCATTCCACTAAACTGTCTCCCTGGCTTGAAAAAAATTTTTGAAAGTATTTCAGAGGAAAGCAATAAATAGCATACATGGTTCAAAAAATTGTTATGGTTTTTCCTTTACATAGTTTCTGAGCCTCATTGAAATTATGTTCCGGGAAAATATATTGTCATTTCTTAAATATTCATGATCTTAATTAAATCCTTAAATGCATATTTATATTATATATATAATTACTAAATAACTTTGTTAAGCATATATATGTATATATATATATATATGTTTTATACTAGATATGGTATAAAAGTCTTATCTATTTAAAGGTTATTCAATTAAAAATATAGAAAAATAAACATTACAGAAGAGTAAACTTAATTTTATTAAGTCCACATTAAACATTCATGGTTTACTAAAAGTTCTTTGAAATTTTCTTCTAGTTTTGTTTTATTTAATCTTTATTTATTTTTGAGGCAGTCTTACTATATAGTCTAGACTCCCCTCAAACTCACAGGGATCGCTCTGTCTCAGCCTCCTCAGCTATGCACTACCATGCCTGGATATTCTAATTTTAACAAGTCTCATCTAGAAGCTATTACTTGAATGAAGAGATTGTATCAATAGTTGGATTCATCTTAAGTTACATGACATGGACCAGAAATTATTCACGTTATGCAACATGTACAAGTACTTTGTATGATAATTTTGAATTTTTAGATAATTTTTGTTCTAATCTTTAATTTAAAGGATCAGTCTTGCATGGTAGAAACTGTTTTTGCTAAGGGCCCATAGTTAAAACTTATTATAGGGAGCAAACGTCATATCTTGAACACAGTGTCTTATTCTTAAGATGATTTTCACATCGCTACACTAAAAAGAGTAAAAACATTATTTCTAAGAGCCCATGATGTTGCAAAACTTTATTTAAATAGATACAATATTGATTACTTGTTAACTAGTTAAAAAAATAGCCATAGATACTAAATGTTATGTGCACCACTAGAAATATTTCATACGTCTGCCTTGAATAATTGAATTTTGTTAAGTAAAGAAAATTATGTCCTTATTAATATAATGCTTTATAAGAAATACAGAAGCTGTAAACTAAAGATCTTTCATGCCCATGGAAAAAAAAGAGTATTTAAAATAATTGTAAATAACCACTTAGAAATATAATATTTTTATAATGCATTCTGTTGAGAAATACGTTTACTTTTGGCTTCAGAGATTATAAAACCACAAAAAATGTTAAGCAGATAATAAAATAAAACAATTACAAGGAAAACATTTTATATGCCTCATTTATTTTGTATTAGAATAGTATTTTGCTGATGGTGACTTTTCTATCACGTTGGTGTATGTAAAATTAATCATGCCATACATTAATCTTGAACAGGATATTTTGTTATTTTATTGTGTTAGATGCCTATAGTATATTCTGTGATATATATACTATTAAAAATCATAGAGGTATAATAACATGTTAAAAGGGTTGAGGGGTTTCAGTTTCTTGTAGTGTCAGCGTTGACACCTATGTTAATTCCTTTAAAAGTTGTCCTTTCTTCCTCTTTTTCCCTTTTCCTCCATGCTGTCTTCTTTCCTTTGCTTTTCAATTTGTCTTTCCTTTAAGAAATACACATTGCACAGGTACTGTAAGAGAATTTCACATCATATGTGCCTTGTTAGGTGTTCATATTTAGTGGGGTATGGAAAGAACAACACTGTTCAAATATCTGAGTACAAGAGTTAACTAAGTAATCACTGTTTATATGATTCTGCTGAGAACTTTGATTTCGTAGCAATAAGGAAAAAACTACCTTCATTTTTCCTTGGCAATATTCTCACTTCATAAAAGAATTTGGCTCTTTGCCTGATATCTACATTCATTTAATATCAATAAATCATGAAACATATAACCAGAACTGTCAGACACAGAATTTTGCCAAAAATAATATCTTAATATTAGTACCGCATAGAAAATAAAAGATCATAAAATATTCATATTTACTTATTTGAATCATATTTCATAGTCTATCCATGTGGCTTAGGGTATAAATTATGAAAAAGGAAGTAAAACTATCCAAAATACATAATTCTTATTACGATTTTGTTAAAGAATACACATAGATCTCCTAAAACTCAAAAATAGTTGTGTGTTCCAACTGGTTCAGGAACATTTGCTCAGCCATAATAAGTTAGTTCATATAAATTATAGTAAATGCTAAATGTCCCTATTGTGTGAATTTCTATCACAATACAAATTATAGCAAACAAATCCTATGATTTGATTTAAAGACATTTTGATTACTCCATGTTCTTTAATAGGTGAAGTAAAATTATAAATGAGCAAACCCAGAGGCATTTACAAAAACTTTAATCAAGTGTTCTGTGGTTTGCCTGAGTTTATCTTGCTGTGTACAGTTATAACAGCTTTAATTATCCTGTCTCAGATATTCGATTGAGAAAGCAAGCTAGTATTTAGTCGCTGAGCTCTTGCTGTATCCTATGTTCTATTCTCAATATTTAGTTCACTCAAGAAATATTTAATGAACAGTTTTATGCATGGAACTGTTGCAGGTACCATTGGTGGAGCATTAAAAAGCACAAATAAAACCTTTCTACTATAGAAAAATGCAACCGATCTAATTAGTGTGAAAAAATAATTCAGAGAAAATAAAGCAAAATAGAGAAGATGAAGTACCAGGACGGGGTTTGGTTTTGCGGTCAGAACATGCATCATTACATGCCAGATTCTGACCGAGTTTGAGTCTTAGAAAATTGTCTGTAGACAGGTATCCCTAAGGAAGGACTTGGATAGAAGAGTGTAAGGGATATCTTATACTATTTTTAACTCTGTAAGCAAAGTTTTGCTTCTACTCTCCCCTTGGAAAGGATTTCTTTTTAATGTGTGAATAGTTTCTGCTTGAAAAATTTACTTGTCATATAGAAGGAGGGAATCTCCTATCTTTCTTATTTCTTGTTTCTTATCAAAATTAAGTTGAAGTGCAAATTTTGTTTTTAGATTTGTCTTAATTCATCTACATTGAAATAATAATGTAGTCAAATATATCAATAACAATGCAAGTAATGCTGGCCAAGTTTCGTTGAAGACATATCATGTCAGGCATATATTTTTGTTCTCTGTTCTTATTTGTTTTTTACAACAAAAGCATAGGATTGATAATTTCTTTATTTCCATTATGGTTGTGAAGATTCAAAGTGACTTGTCTAAAATCCATAAGACCTGCAACCTCACTTCATACTTTCAGGTATGGTTTTCCTAGAATTCTGTTTTTGGGGATTATTACGTAAATGGAAGTCTTACATATGTATTTCTTCTACTTTTTAAATTTATACTTCATGTATGAAAGCAATATCTCTTATTTATTCTTAAATATTGCATCTGGCATACAAAACTCCCTCTCAGCCATTATAATTCAGGAGTGCCTGTTTTGTGTTTTCATAGAACTGTATGTAAGCCCATAAAATTATTTTAATTGTTTGGTTGTTTTGCTACTATATGTTCAGCAGGAAACATCTTCTAATCTTTTTTATTGTACATCAAGAATATAGTAAATTCCCATAACATAGACTTTTTAAAGGCTTTACAGAATAAGTAAATAATAAAAAAAGATGAGTATTACCTTAAACAAGGAAGGAATAAATATTAATAGAAATTGGACATATGATTATCATGTGTACTATTTAAAGTAGTGCAGTAACATGAAGTAAGCTAAATTTGAAAACTTTTAATTTTCAAAACTTGTACAATAATTTCGTAAGAAAATTTTACTTTATTTTATTTTAGTGTATTTGGAACAGGGTCTCACTATGCAGCTCACCCTCACAGCAATCCTCCCAACACTGGGATTTTTAGCAGTTTGCCGCCATGCCCAGACTCAGAGGGTGGCTCACCATGCCCGGGGTCTGGGCTGGCACAGCATGTGGGGCCAGAGAGCCACTGCACCCTGGTCCTAGCACTTGCTTAAGCAGGTGCTTAGTCTGCTGAGCTACCTTACTGGTCCTGGTAAGAAAATTTTAGTTTAATGTTCTCTTATCAGGAATAGTTTTACAAGATATTGACTATTCCTAAAACGTTAAATATTTGAATTGGCCATACTGATGGTATTTCAAGCTCATGAATGAGAAGATCTACTATTTTTTTAAAAATAGCATGTTAGAAACATGTATTGCTACAAAGAAGAAAGACAAGAGTTGAACAGTTATTGAGTAGTATATATTAGAATTGAGGGCAAGACATGGAAAGTGTATTTTCATTTGTGCGTGTGTGTGTGTGTGTGTGTGTGTGTGTGTTTGTATGTGTTGGACTATTGTACATGGGCCATCAGGATGTCAGAGCAGTTGAGTGTTTTGGAGATTACAGAAAGTGAATTTAGAATATTCAGTTTTAGAAATCCTCTCAAAATCTTCACTAATTTCTCCTTCTTAAAAATTAAACTTCATTTGTACTACCATTTGCCACTTTATTAAGCTTCCTAAAATTTACAATTTTAGGGATAACTAGAAAAAGTCCTCTTTTTCTTTTAACTTACAATCAATATATTTTTATAATTTACATAATAATTTAGATAAAAGTTTGTGTATAATTGTTTCTTGATTTACAATGAGGGTAAGTTCACACAAAAAAATGAAAATACCTTACCAAGTTTAAAACACGCAATGTAACCTGTGCCAGACACCAGCCACATGAGGCTGGCCACACGTTGCAGCTCTATGCTGCAGCCCAGTACAAACTCTCTAGCTGAGTATATTCAAACATTGCTATAGCTTAAATAATTTTTATTTCCGACTTATCTCTTATTCACTACTTTTGGGTATACTAGAAACGTTACTCAGGGCCTAAGGCCTTCCAGGCAGGTGCTTCTCCACTGAGCTAAGTTTCCGGCACCTCTTACTTACTTTAGAAGACACCCAGACCAGTGTAAGAAGTAACAGGGTACAGATTATCCAAAATGTTCTCCTTTATTTTACCAAAGTAAACACTGGATTATCAACATTCTTAGTTTTCTATGAATTTCTATATCATATGGAGAATTAGGTAATGTGCAATACTGTTATACTCAGAAAAACAAACTTTCAACAGTAATTTATGTAACACTGAAAAATCACAATTAGTGTGTGCTGTTGTCCTTCCCTGTCCTTGTCAAGAATCCATGGCAACCACTGACTGGAATGGACAGAAAAGGCAAAGAATGTGCTCATTCCATACCATTAACTCCCCCACATCCTGAAATAAGTTAAGCACATCATGTCAATTATGCACATGGCTCAGTAGTGTTTTGTATGAGGGGAAAGCAATAGTGTGTAAAAGTAGCCAAATTATTAAAAATTACATTTAATTGCTTAATTTCCATTCTGCTTGTATAGAGTCTCCAGATCATAGGTGGATAAGTGACCATTTAAATATCTTGAAAGAAAATTAAGGTCAATTTTATCAACAAATTTTATTAACAAATTTACAAAGTACCACAGCAATGTGGTTGTATAATTCATTTAAAGCCATGGTCCAATACATGACTCTCAAATACTATGAAATTAACATTTAATTTTTGTTGTGTTTTCCAATAGCATCATCATTCAGAAAGTTCTCTTATAATTATAGGCATTCCATGTTTAAGAATTTAGCTGTTTTAAGACTGTTCAGTCTTCCCACGCACTGCTCAACAGTATTGAAATATTATGTTTGTTATACAACATATATGCAAAGGCATCAAGTTGGATTTTCCTTTGACCATTTCTTTTTTCTGAATATTGCAATACACAAATATATACAAACCCATTCATGGATTATTTCATGAAGCAACCTAATCATGGAATGAAACTTGATCATATGTGATGAATATTTATAATTTGTACCTAATATCAAATGTGAATATTAAGACATTATTTTGTAATATATTAATTTTCTTTGACCAAACTGTACATCACGAAATTCATGATGAAATTTTGAACATTAAAAAAAAAATCACTATTGCCTAGAAGAGCAAAGAATCACAAATGTCATTCTCTATATTTGAATGTCTGAATAAATATCCTTATATTTTTCTAGTTTCACTTTTTTCATTGGTAGCCAGTATTAGATCTTAATTGAATTCGTAGATAGGAAATCCTATTGAGTAGAATAACAACTCCAGAGATAGCTGGGTCCGAATCTTCAGAAATAGTGAACTAGAAGTTAGAGTTCTAGAGACACTGGGCTTAGAGTAGGGGAATGTAGGTTCCTTATTTTCTGAAATTCTGGTAGGTTAGCCTGGATCATCTGATTGGGATCAATATTATTGCAAGAGTCTTTAGAAGTGAAAGAAGGAAGCAGAAAGAATCAGAAACATGGAAGCCCATCAAGGACTTAGCCTGATATTGCTGGCTTTGAAGAGAGAAGAAAGTTGTGAATGATACATACTCTGTAGAATCTGAAAACAGAAAATTGCAAGCAAGGCCATGTCCCAAATTTCCCCTTGAGTCTCAGAACCAAATACATGTTCTAACACTTTGATCTCAGTCAAGTGAGAACTTTGGCATTCTTTTAAACTAGGGAACTGAGAAACAGTTCATTACTGTTGATTTAGACTACAGTGGTTGTTTACTGCAGCTGCAAGAGGAGCAATAATCCAAGCACCGTGGCAGACTCCAGCCCTGTGTTACCTTGGGAGGTGTCCCTGTTCTATGTCAAACTGCCCTCTCTTCTCTTCTGTTGCCTGAGGGTCTCTGTGCCCTGAAACATCCCTTCTTCTCAGACATGTCACTTGTTTTCCTTTCACTTTGCGCAGCTGAGGTAGCAGAGAGTGTTAAATGAAAGTGAGGAGATAGGTGGCCAGAAATGAGAAAAATACAAATATATACATAGAAAATGATTTCCTTAAATGTACACTATATAGAGATATGTCATACATGTATACAATGTAAAAATAAACATACATTTTATTGTTTTAGAGATTGCTGTGTTTGTGTTTGTGTTTGTGTCTGTGTTTGTGTGAGGAAGATGGCAGTGCTCATGTTTGGTACCTGATGCACTTTGCAAAAAGAAGCAAAGCAAGCTGAATGCTTTGCAAACAGAAGCAAGTGTTAATTGAGTATTCATGTACTAATTTACAATTAGATAGGAACAAGATGTCCTATGCTATGAGGGCTGGCCAGATAGCTCAGTGGACTAAAGTGTCTGCTTAGGCAGGATTTGATCTTTGATGTGCTGTGCTAGCCCCTCCCCCAGGGCTGCACTGAGAGTGGGTGTGGTGGTAAGCACCTGTAATCCCAGCGCTTGGGAGGCTGAAAAGAGGAGGGTCACTGTGAGTCTAATCTGTGTAGTGAGACCTTGTAGTCTCTATAAACACTGTACTAAATACATAGAAAACAAATAACCTATGCTAGAGTCTGGAAAGATGACTAGAAATAATCATTATTAAGTATGAATTTCAGAGAGCTAGAAAATAGAAATCTGAATACTTTCACCATAAAAAATAATACATGTTAGAGAATATAAGTGTGTTTAACCTGATTGAGACGTTATATCAAATATGTTTACAGAAACACCATTGACATATGCAATGGTTATATTCCAAGTTCAAGACATATATTTGAGTAAATTTTTTTAAACATCAACTTTGAGTTCACTTTGGCCACTAATATACTAAACATGACAAATATATGTAAAACCTACTAAGTGATTTTTAAATTTTAAAGCTTTGATATGAATTTAATGAGATAGTGTTTCAAGAAATAGTTTATCTCCTGTGCTTTTCTAAAGGTAGGTTTCATATTTAGGTTGTGGAAAACATTTGTTCTATGGCGAATCTGAAATGAGTTCCATGAAGCAGCAGTGACATTGGCTCTGTTGTGTCCACGTTGTGCTCAAAGCTTAAGTGATGCTATTCAGTTCTATTCTACGTGCAATTATGGAAGTGTGTTCACACTTTAATGCTGTCTTGTATCACCTTTTTAAATTTCCTTGTTTAGAGCCAGCCAGACAGCACAGCGGACTAATGCACCTGCGTAAGAAGGCACAGGGACTGGGATTTGCTCCTTGGCCTGCCAGTGCAGGTCCTGCCCCCAGGGCACATGGAGATGGCAATTGAGATTGGGCATGGTGGCATGCCCCTATAATCCCAGTGCTTAGGGAGATGAAAAAGCAGAATCACTATGAGTCTGATCTGTGTAGTGAGACCCTGTAAGACCCTGTACTAACTAACTAAATAAATAAATAAAATATTTCCCCTTTTGAGAAGAAACATGATTTTTTTTCTAAATCCTTGCAATAATAAAAAAATAATGCCAGATTTTAAGTGAAATCTCTATGTTGATTCAAATGATTGACTTTTCACACATTATATGTACATTCTAATTTTTACTTCTCAGGTGAAATAGGTTGCATAAAATATTCTGAAAAATAAAAGAAACTAAAAATTCTAGACTTAAAGTAGGAACCCTGTGATTGCTATATAAAATCTTGTTTCATTCATAAAGTTCTATAACTTTAATATCACAACCCAAATAAAGCATATTGAAAAAGAGCTTATTTTAGTTTATCAAATTTTAAAAATCCCAGCAGAAAGTAGCTCAATGGTGTTTGAATAGAGAGTAAGCCTGGATGATTTGTGAAGTTTAAACTGACTATAGACAGGGGAGTAGTGAAGTAGGTGCTTTTAATCACTATCACAAACACTGAAGGAATCAATTTTCAAAGACATGTTTCTTTTGCCTCCCACTTTTGGAAGTCTAGGTCCATGACCAGGTGAATCTAGCACTAGTAAGACTCTGGTCTTGGAGAAAGGGTAGCAACACATGGAGCAGGCATATGTGGGAGAGTAAACCTGCACATATCAGGATTCAGAAGCAAACAAGAGAACGGAGAGAGTGGGTTGTCACAATCGCTTTGGAAGGTGCACGCCGGTCACCTAAATCTTCTCCCAAGCTCCAAGTCTGAAAGCTCATAATTCCATAAGGGAGGGACCAAGACTAGGACCTGCAAAATATGCATCTTTGGGATGAATTCAGGATCAAACTGTAAGAAACTGAAAGGTGTGTGCTGTGAAAGGATGGGGTGGATGAAAGGATAGGGAGACATGGGAAGCAAAGGACACGATTCTCAGCCTGCTGGAAAAAGAACAAAAGGACCTGAAAGGAATAGCAAAAAAATCTTGAAAAGCTAACTTTCCCAAGTAACTTTCTTCATTTCTTTCCATTCCACTCTTTCTTAGCATAGCTAGAGATTTAGTGAACTAAAGGTTGCGTGGGTATGTTCTTCATTTGCAGCCAATTTGCCATAGATTTTAGACTTTTAAAATAGTACAAAGAATAAAGCAATGCAAAACTAACATATTTTTTACTTATAACTTAGAAAAATGTTTAAACGCCACTACCGTCTTTTACCTTATCATATAACTAGAGAAAACTGATAACATTGAGAATGTTCCAGGGAGCGGTAAGAAATTCCTACTGATGGAGAACACCAACTGTCCTCCCACTAAGAAAAACAACAAAGAAATCCAGTTTAAGAACGCCGACTCATACATTTCATTATCGTAATTAAATTTCTGAAGGTGAGTTCATCTCAGAAATAGACTAAATAAGATCGCTGTGGCCATTTTTGTAAGATTGAAGGAAAATGAAATTGATACAAAAGTTCACCGCTCGGTCACACTTTTTCTTCGTGAACGCGGACCTGATTTTGAAACGACGCCAATTAGAAATAAGAAGGGAGCACAGGAGCCCAAGACAAAGCAGAGCAAACAACTTTCACGCTAATTTTGTGTGACACAGCCCAGGTTTCTGCCACCACTGAAACAATTTTGTGAATAAACACAATTTTTAATGATAATTCTTCCAATTTGGAGTGAGGCTAACACATTGTGAATCAACAAAAAAGAAGATAAGTGTATGTTTAAAATGTTAAATAATCTTGAAATTTCAATAAATTCCAATTTGTGATCCTTTTTCATTACTTAGATTGTCTTCAGAGAAACACTGACTATTCCTGAACACATGAAAATAATTACTTTTTTGTAGCAGGAAAGGTTGAATATCAACAGTCAATCATTGGGGGAAAGATAGTTTCTACTAGAAGGGAGTGGGAAACAACCAGTTCCAAAAGTGTTTTTCTAAGTGAGTTACTTAAAGGTTTTGATTCAGTTCCATTCTTTGGAAAGAAAAAAAAAAAGAAAGAAAGAAAATGCATTCCAAGTAAAACAGTCTTTGGGAGGAAGCTGAAGTGACTCTTATCATGGAAAGAAGGGGAAAATTTGTACGCCAGCCAATAAGAAAAAATACGGGAGAAGCTTCCCTAGACTAGAGGTCTTTAAATAATTTTAAATGAACTAACTCTAGTTGAAGAATCATAGAAAGGATTTAAGTTTGAGGGGAAAAAAAACATTAGGTAAAGAGATTTAACTCTGTTTAAGGAAAAGACTAATTATAAAGGGACTTTATTCTTCTATAAGGCAAATATCATATTGCTGTGAATTTTAGAATTTTGCTACTTCATATCCAAGGAAATCCAATTAGTGAAAAGTGCTGGTCTGGGAAGTTACTCCCTAAATCATGACCATCTACATTATTTCCTGTACCAGTGAAAAAGACAGACAGCTCTGGTCAGGTGCTAGAGGTTTCTGAATACAAAGTTGGTCTCAACAGAAAAGGAACATTCCGCACAATATTTTCAGAAACATACTGTAAGAAATGATATTTTTGAAATAGCCCTAAGTAGCCCCACCGCTGCCTAGTCACCATTGCACCCCAGGAGGCGCCGCAGCTGCCCCGCAGGCCCATCACCATCACCCTGAACACCCTGTAGACCCTCCCCGAAAATACAACAAACAATACAAAATAAAAGAACAAAAGATTGGAACTGAAGACCTTAAGTGCTAGCTTTTGCCCGTTGACTAGATAACTAGAACTATCTGCATTCTCTATGCAGCATGGGGTTTATATTATTTTTATGCAAAGACGTCTATTTTGGTAATGACAAACGTGTTTTTTAAAAAAAGCTTGATTTTTCTCCACACACCTTTAAAGGTTTTTAAATTGTTTCATATCTGGTCAAGTTGAGATTTTTACGAACTTCATAAATTTTATTTGGTCATAAAAGTTTACAACTTGATTTTTTCAAAAAAGTCAACAAACTGCAAGCACCTGCTAATAAAAGTCTTAAATAATTAAAAAAAAAAGAAATCATATTTTTGTGGTACGACTTTGGGCAGCATCATGTGTACCAAGCAAAGGCCAGTTTCAGGTCAGAAATTAGCATATGTGGCAAATTTTAATTACTACTTTCCAGTTTTGGATAAATTTAAATTATTTGTTTGACAAATACAACCTAATGAGTGGAATAAGCAGGTTACATATTCGATTATTTTTCATTCTGTTATTACTCCATGAATTTTAAAGCTTTCACTGGCTAGTCTTTTTTATTTTTATTTTAGGGAAGGGTCTACAGTGTGTTCAGGGTCTCACTACTAGATCGGACTCATAGTGATCCACCTGTTTATGGCAGGCCTGGGGATCGAACTCCCAGCCCCTGCACCTTTTTTCAGATGCTTTAATCTGCTGAGCTATCTGGCTGGCCCAGTCACTGGCTAGTTTTTACTCTGTACTAAAAATGCTTATCATTTTAGAATTTTAAGTGATGTTTTAAGATGACTTCATAAGAAACCCAAAAGTTGCCTGTCCAGCAATTTGAGCCATCTCTTCTGTGAATTCCTGCTCTGTACTCCTCTGTCCATTGTCTCTGCCTTTTTTTT
>NDGN011411781.1:0-11128 GCA_002564285.1 Tympanoctomys barrerae
CAGAAAAGAAAAAAAAAAAACACAGAGAGCAAAAACTAAGACTAAGAAAAGAAATATAGAAAACAAAAGAAAGGACAAAAAAATTCCCAAACCTCAAAAAGCATTTTTTTTTAATGGATAAAAAAGTTTAAAACAATTTCCATTTTTGAACGAGGGTTTCTTTCCAGGGTCTGTAATCCTGGAGGTCAGCAAGGAGCTGAGGGCTGCTCACTCCCGCACTACCTTCATCCCCATGTTTGTGCATGTGAATGCTGCATCCTGCCTTGCCTTTCCCACGGCTGTGATTGGTCAATACCACCTGCCCTACTGCTGCTGTTGCTTAGCAACTACTGTTTTTCTCCTTCTGTGTACCCACAAGTCCTGGTTGTCTCTGACTAGCTTTGAGGCCTCTGAGTGTGTGTCCTCCCTCCGTTCCAGAGGCTCTTCTGTCCCTGTACCCAGCTGTGACAACCATCCAAGCTGGGCTGTATCGCCACTAGCAGGGCAGGGAAAGCAATCAGACCACCGGTCTCTGCACGGCATGTAGTAAGTGCGGCCTTCCTCCAGGCAGGCCGAGTGCTGGATTTTAATGCCCCAGCTGCATCTGGAAGCCATGCAGTCTGAGCCTGGCTTCTCACAATGGAAGACAGAACCCAAGGGTCTTTCCTGGGATAAGCTTAACCTTCTTAGGTGCTTTATGTCTAGCTGAACCCTCTCCCAAAACCATCACTTATGGCTGTCTCCCAGCTAGTCATTGCACTAAAGTAGTACCAGGAACCGTGCAGGAAGCTGTTCTGTGCCTTAGCCTGACACTATTAGTTCCTTTCCAAAATAGGTCCTGATTAAACCCTCTCACACACGGTGGGTTCTGCACGTTAGTATCCTCTAGCCTGCCATGTGGAAAGAGCCACTTACGGAGGAAACCTCCCCCCACTGCTTTTGCTGGTTAGAACAAGGGAAGGGAACTGTGCTGCACAGCGTCCTCCATGGCCAAGAAGCACGGTGAAGGGCGAGGGTGGTGGGGCTATGGCGGTGGAAGCTCACCTGGGAGAGGAAGTGCTTTTAGTGTGTTCTGCTACAGCTTACTCTATGGGCGGAACATTCTGGAATACCTGATACTGCTTCTTGTCCACTCAGAAGAAGAGCTCATTGAATGCTTGTGAGTTCATTGGTTGGAGGGATTGGAGGGATTGGAGGGATTGGAGGGATTACCTGCCATCTCAGCCCCATGACTATTAAATCAGGAGTGCCCTTAAGGAAGATTTTGGCAGTACAACCCCAAGTATTTGAATAGCTCCATAGCTCTAGTGCACTGGGCATCAGTGATTTCCTCAGAAAAGCAGGAGGCACAGGATTGACAAGGATCGTAATGGAAACTGTCCCTGATATTCTGTAACAGATTGAGAAAAGATGGAGACATTCTGGTCTGACAGGAAAAGAGGAAAATGATTCTGATCAACAAAATCATCTGAAATATGGCTGCTTAAAAAAAAACATAAGGGGTCATATAGTAAAACAAACATAAGTGGTAGTCTTTAAAATTTGAATGACAAATATCTATTTTAAAAAATGATCTAGAAAGTTCAGTTTGTTGGTGGAGTACCCACCTAGCCTCTGTGAGGCCCTGTATTCCATCCCCAACATTATTAAAAATAAGTAAATAAGCAAATGGAAAAGCTAATGCGCATAGAGAGGGGTGCGTTTTCAGAACCACACATTGTATGGAGTTACACACAAGGACTCGGGAATTATTTGGACACTCCTCAGGAGATGGGAGGATACGAAGCACTTTCACGGAAAGGAATGGTGACAGTGTTTCCTGCAGAATATGTGTCAAAGTAAGTGGAAAAGCACCTGTTCTAGGTGGACTGTTCCTTTGTTCCAAATAAGTTCATGCTTCTGTGAAAAGCCTTGGCTTGAACCGTAATGTAAGGTTTAAGTTTAGAATTTTTTTTTATTTTTTGATTAACAAGGGTTGGTATATTACCTATTTTTATCATGAAATCTGTTACTCAGATTAACAGATAATAGGTATATAACATTGCACATGTGACTGAATATTACTGCTTGCTTCCAATAAATCTTAAATTTTTATTCTTACCTCTTTTTTCTTTTTTAACCTTAAAAAAGTATTTATTTATTTTTCTGTATTTGGCACAGTGTCTACAGGGTCTCACTACACAGATCAGGCTTATAGTGATCCTCCTGTTTTCAGCCTTCCAAGCACTGGGATTACAGGCGTGTGCCACCATGCCCAGTATCAATCAGCGAGCCCTTGGGGCAGGGCTGGCGTGGCATGTTTAAATCCCCCAGATTTAAAAAATTATTTTAAAGAGAGTATAGTAGTAATTGATATGATATTAGAAATGGTACACATTTAGAAGACCAAAATGACAGGTATTGAAGCATGGCTTTTGTGCTACACAGTGCTGGCCTTGATGTACTGGCTTAGGTCCCCGGAATCAGCACAGAGTGAGTCAAAGTGAAAATTGTACACATTAACTGCTATTTTCAAAAAGCTGATGAAAATTCTCAGTACAACCACCTCAGCCATTCTGTATATGTACTTGAATGTCTTCCCTTCCAACTCTTATCCTGTCCTGTCTCCGGTCTCTCCTCTTTGTTGTTTAATCCTTATTTAATGTGTGCATGGCTTCAGCTTGTGCTACCCTGGAGAAGAAGAGATTGTGGAGCTACTAAGATTATACAAATTTTGCTAAGTTTGTCCCTAAGACACCTTCATGCCTGATTATTTAGTGAAGCAGAGGGCTCTGGCTTGTTCATAAATCACGATGCTCCACTAAGCAGCTGCTTAGTGGCCTCCTTCATGAACATTCTATTTAGTGCCAGATCAGAAACTCTCCAAATTGGATTTCCAGGGCAGGAAGAGTCACCGGTAGCCAAGGGAATGGTGTCTTTTTAAGATTCTTCTTCTGAAGTGAACTTTGTAAAAGAAAATAAATGGCTTGAGTTAAGGCAAAGTGATGCCCCGTCCACAAGATGCTGTTTGTATCATTTGGCAAACCCATTTTAGAAAGCATTACAAATTTCATGGCATCTAAAAAGTGAGGCTCTGTGAGAAATTAAATGCAAATATGTAGTTAAGAGATCCTCTAATTCCTTGATATTCTATCCTTAATTAACACTTGATTTGGATTTTTTTTTTTTTAGGTAATGGCTTTTTCTGAAAAGCTAACAGTACAGTTGAGAATTTTATTAAAATAAAATATCTTGTATTGTTATTACTCTCCATTTGCCTGTTAGGCTTAGCTTTCATGAATCCATTGCCTTATTTCCAAATTTAAATTTAAAAAATAAAAAGTAAGAACAAAATCTTCAAGATAATATCTTTTATTCAATATCATAACCTAATATAAATACCAATAAACATAAGTCACAAAGCATATTTACATATTTTGTGACCCATTTGTGAAACACTCTGTGTTTCTTTTTGACGAATGTTCCTTGAGAATTTTGGAGTTCAGACATCTTTACAATGTGTATAAATTCAGTTTCATGTTCCTGTTATTTTCTTATTTTTACATTTAGCAACATGTGCATTAAATAATATTTGACTTACAGATTAGAGCTGACAGCTTAACAATGAGGTGAGAAGAAACGTTAAAATTTACATCCAATCAAATGAAGGCAGCTTTGCAATCCTGTGTATTCAGATGGTGCCACTCATTTCTGGCTATGTGAACGTGGATTCCTCTCTGTGCTACTCAAGCTCCCCCGTTGTGCAGAGTTGATTATCACATCGCCAGAGGTCGCAGAATCCCACACACACACACACAAGCACACAACACAGTCCTCTTGGCTTAACGTTGTGGTGAGCTGCGATGTTCAGCAGCTCTCTGCTTCCCCAGTGTTAATGTCAATGAGCATTCACTTTTTCCAGATTGGAGTCTCGTCTCCTCAGGTATCATGGTGCTTCTGCCTAACCAAATGTCATTCTTTAATCTGCAAATCATTGTAATCCTCCATGAATCCCTTTCCCATTGTAGTTACAGCTAACAAACCAGCCCAAGAGGGGCTCATCGTGGGTTCTTGTCATCTGTCCTACTGGCATTGGAAGCATCTCCAGGGAAGCCATAGATTGAGTTTACCAATGTCCTACTAATGTCAAGGCTATTTGCAACATGAAATGCTGGGCCAGGGTACTTTCTCTCTTCTGCTTCCCTGTGTTAGGAGTCTTAGGAGTTCTACAGATCTTTTCTTAACCATCCAAATATATAATTCTTTGGGTCCAGTAAAACTAGGTCTAGAAGCTACAAGGACATAAAAGACAGACTCCTGTAACTGAGAAGTTCAGAATCATATGGAAACACACTTAAGCCAACAGGGGCATGGCAGTGAGGGATTCCACGTGGTAGCTGGGCTCAAACCCAGAGAAACTGCTGTCCCTTGAAATTGAGCCTGATTCAAAGTATGGGCTCAGAGCAGGTCCTTTGGTTTTGAAGAAAATGAAACTTTTTAAAGTTTTGTTTTGTTTTGTGGTTAAATTGAAATGAACTAACTCAAAACTGCAAGTGTATCTGAAAAATAACCATCTATGATTGAAAAATGCTAGAGAAAATAATCCCAGATCTATTTGTCTAACTAAAATCAACATAAAATCTTAAAGTTGTCCCTCCAAATGGAAGGCTGGGGTACCTCTCAGTTCAAACTAAACAACAAACCAAACAAAAATCTAAAAATTTATAGGGACACCAACATTCAGAAAAAATAAGAGAATGATTTTCAAAGACTATTTAAAAATAAAAAAACCCATGCCTCCTATAAATTTTACAATGCAATATTACAAGCATCCAAAATAAAGATGACAATAATAATATTCGTCCTGTCACGCTTGACTTCAATTCTTAGTTTAAATTACTAATAAAATAAAATTACTAATAAACTCAAGACTCCACTCTTGAGTTAGCAATAAGCTAAGTAGGCAATTATAACAATGACCTTAAAATAGAACTTCTCTTCTAATAATTTGGGTTAACACAGACTATGCATGTGCAAAAAATAGCATTTTTGAACTTATAATTGGCTCCCCCTCCCACACTGATTTCAGGCCAAAGAGAACCAAGCAAAGCCTGAGAAAGAAAGGAGACACTCATTAGCCAAACCTTGACATTTTATGTGCATTTAGAAAAATAATAACTGATTGTTTTTTTCTACACTAAAAGTAACGTAAGGTAGCACATGGCTAATTTCATTCAAAACATGGATTTCTAAAGCAATTTTTCAGGGGCTGGCAATATGGCTCAGTAGAATAAGCACTTCCCTGGTAAGCACAAGGGTCTGCTTTCAATCCTTGGTTCCGCAANAAAAAAAAAAAAAAAAAAAAAAAAGAGTAACTTTTCACACATTGTGCTATGTACGTCTCTTCCTTGCTTTTCTTACTTAGTAATTTCAGGGACACATTTGACCTAACTTGGGTCAAGGGTACAGCTAGGACTAGGAAGCAAGTCTTGTTTTGCATTAAGAGCAAATTCTCTCTCGTTCCCAGGCTGAAGATGGTTCATAATGATGGCAGCTCTAACATCCGTATTTTTTAAAACCCTTTCATAGGGTTTTCAAATCTTGGATGAAGCACAGTGGCTTTAACACGAGATCAGACAGGAGGCCCGGCCAGGAATCTCACATGAGGTGACCTGGGTCACGTGAGGGAGTGGAGGTAATGGGTCAGTCCCAAAGTATACAGAGCACTTGCTACCTAATAAACAAATCCACAGATAAAATCGCAGCATATGCATATAATCTCATTGACAATCAGATCGCAGCACTGTTTCTCTGCTGTTACAGATAACGGCCCTGAGATTCAGTCAGCAAATTATTCCCCTTGCCAGAAATTGAAAAGCTGGCTAAAGTCCTTTCCTTCGGAACAGGAGCATGCTGGAGATAGGGCTTATCCCTGATCTAATTACTTCTGAATGAGCACTCAATTGTTATTAAGCTACCAACAAGCTGGGTCCAGGAAAATGACAGGATCATTCACTGGTGACCCGTAGTACATCCCAGTTGAATTCATCAGAAGAGCCAAAGATGCCTACCCAGATGCTGTCTTCCTGCTTGTACTGCTTCCAGTTGCGTCCTGTGTCACTAAACATCAGGCCATAACTCGTCACCCAGTCAGAGCTTCCGTATCTTCCCTGCGTGGCCACCGCTGTAATCTCCACTCTGTTCCCCAGGTCCATCTGGAGCCACTGCTGAGCGTTGGAATCTGCTGGGGACCAACCACCAGTTCCTGGAACAGGAGCAGAGAGAGAGAGAAGCTTTTAGGCAGGTCTCACATAACCGAAACTTTCAGCCATAAAAGACCAGTGAAACAGTGTTCAACCATGACACCCCTACCCTGAAATATGTCACACTCTTCCTGGGTCTATGCTAAAGATCCTGGTGCTTTCATAACTAAGCTCACATTCCATCTCTCTGATTGCTTAGGAAAATTTTCATGCTGTGTCCATCATACTTTTTCCTTCTTCCCTAAGTCACCAGAGCTTCCATACTGCGAATACCTAGTGGGGTTTCAAATTTAGGACATTTATGAGAACCTAGTGGTCTTGTTTCATGTCCATAAACTTTAGCTTTCGCTCTAGATAAATGAAAACTAGGCTTATATCCTAGCTCTCTCGCTGATTTCCCCTCTTTCTCTCCCTTTCTGTCATTTCATTCCTCTCTTTTCCCTTCTCCTTATGTCTCTCCAGATGGGCATCAAGAACCTGCCATGGGTAGACATTTTACCAGGATACAAAGATGGAAGGACTTCAGCTGAGTCTTCGAGGGCCGGGAGCCATTTATTCAGCATTTGGTCTCCAGCACCAAGAGCATACTGGGTACTGAAGGGGCAGCAAGGTACAGAGAATGTTGTACCATATGACAGGAGAGAATCCCTAACGAGGGGTAAGCAAAATGACACCTGGAGCAGAAAGGACAGATTGCTTTAGGAGGAGCTCAGAAGGGCTCTGAAGGACAAGGCGATAGAGCTGAAATCTGAAGCAAGAATAGCCATGTCTTGGGAAAATGGGTTGGGGGCATAATTGGGGAGACGTCAACCAGACCAAAGGGACCTGATACGTGAGACCCCAGGGTCAAGGGGGAAGCTGACACCTTCTGGAATCCACCTGTGGCCCAGGCCAGGGCTCTTGGCACATGGAAACACCCTACTGTGCTAATATCCAAGTGGGGGAATCAGCTCAGGACCCGAGCAAAAGATAAGTGGATTCAAATACACAATGGGACATTCTTCAGCCCTGAGGAAGAGCATAATCTTGGCACAGGCATTAAAATGGAGAAACCTAGAGATACTGTGTGAGTGAGATAATCTAGAGACAAGAAAGCCCTGTGCTTCCGTTTCCTAGGTGGAAATTGGAGAAAGTTGAAGATGAGTGGAAAGTTAAGAAAGCCAGATAGCTCAGCAGACTAAAGTGCCTGCTTAGACAGAGTGCGGGGGCCAGGGTTCAATCCCCTGCACCACAAGCCACGCCAGCTGGGCCCCAGGGTGTGCTGAGACAGCGACTGAGACTGTGCTTGGTGGCAGGTGCCTGTAATCCCAGCACTTGGGAGGCTGAACAAAGGATCACTGTGAGTCCAGTCTACGTAGCGAGACCCTGTAGACCCTGTACTATGTACATTAAAAAGAAAAAGGAAAGAAAAGAAGGAAGGGAGGAAGGGAAGGAGAGAGGGAGGGAGGGAGAGAGGGAGAGCCAGCCACCAGATACGGTACTGAGAAGGGGCTGGCATGGAAGGAAAGGGCAAGAGAGGGTTTTCAGAAGGGTAAAAAAGAAACAAAGTATCTGTGTGTATGGAAATACCCCAGTGAGCTTCATTAATATAATAACTGATATGCATTAATAATTATTCATTTTAAAAAACATTTTGGCCTCAGGATTCATTCTTACTTATACTTGATCTTGACAGAAAATAGCTATTATCTCTCACCTACTCAGAAGATTTAGGATTCAAGTTTACCGCTTCCATCTCAGGGGGAAGGAGGGACTCAGTAACACTGCTCCTGACGGCAGAGTTTGCAGCTCCTGTGACCCCTGAGTGGGGCGCCTCAGCAGCTGTCTTGGGCCCTGGACAGGGTGGCCTCAGATCAGCCCTGCAACGCCTCGGTTCTCAGGACACCAAGTTGGAGAGTTCATTGAAATTTTAATTTAGAAGAATAATTAATTAATTCCTTCTTCCTTCAGCGTATTTCATTGAGAACCACCGTGGTAAGGTTCCCAGTCTGCCTTCCCACCCTCTGTTGGAGGAGGAGCCCCTCGCCTCTGTTTTACGCCTGCAGCCTTTCTCAGCCCTGGCTCCCCCTGCAGGGCGCCCTGTGCAGCAGGACTGGGCGGGCGTTCAGCCACAGGACAGCGGCCTGGCCAGGGCACCTGTGCACACAGACTACCCGATCTGCTCCCAGGGAGTGGCCAGTCCACAGCAGGCCTGGCCACGCGCCTGCGCACACAGACTACCCGATCTGCTCCCAATGAGTGGCCAGTCCACAGCAGGCCTGGCCACGGCGCCTGCACGCACAGACTACCCGATCTGCTCCCAATGAGTGACCAGTCCACAGCAGGCCTGGCCACGGCGCCTGCACGCACAGACTACCCGATCTGCTCCCAGGGAGTGGCCAGTCCACAGCAGGCCTGGCCATGGTGCCTGCACGCACAGACTACCCAATCTGCTCCCAGGGAGTGGCCAGTCCACAGCAGGCCTGGCCACGGCGCCTGCACGCACAGACTACCGGATCTGCTCCCAATGAGTGGCCAGTCCATAGAAAGCTTTGTACGGCAACATTTCTTGAGGGGTGGTGGGGGTTATAGGCATTGTATTTTACTCACCAAGAGAAGACATAAATGCAGGGGGAAAGGTAAGAAAAGGAAATATACTTCCGATTTACTGTTGAGTGTTTTTATTGAGTGTTTCGCCAAATATGCGTGCAGTGGTAGACAGCGTTTCTACGCTCACAATCTCTCTGCTGTCCGCAGTCTGAGTGGTGCGTGGCTGTACTTGGGCCTCCCGTATTATAGCTATGACCCACGACTACCTTCTTTCAATAGAGATGTTGCCCAGCATAGAAGCACTTCAAGCCAGCATCCCCTTCCCCACTTGCCGCCCAGGAAGGTGGCAGGTCAGCCAGGAGGCGCCGCGGCCCCTGCACCGCCCCCTGGAGGCGAACGCTGCGCAGCACCGTCCCAGGCGCTCGGCTGAAGAAAACCACATTCAGCAGATTAAGGTTGCTGGGCAGCCAGGATTCAAACCCAGTTTGGGCAAATCCAGCTACTGAGATTTCTCTGTAACAGAAGAAAAAAAAAAAAATTCCCCCTTAAAGCGTTAGAAAATAAATAAAGCGGAGAAGAAAGATATCCGGAGGAGGGAGGTGACTGAGCAGGCATCTGCCCCGTCCCAGAAGAGGATGGTTACTGTCACCTCTGATGTGGTCGCCATTCTCAATCCCCTGCCCATTCTCCTAATATCGTCACACTGACAGAGATGCAGAGATTTTGCATTTCTAAAAACCCTAAATAATTCTGACTCTGCGTATCATTTCTACCCAATTTCTTCTGCTGCCCATTGTAGAAGTTTCTTTACCCTTATGGGGGTTGTGTAAATTGCATCATTTCGACACTACTAAAATATGATAAAAATAAATTTATAGGGTTTTTCTCAGTAAAGTATGGATGATTTTGTATTTTTATGCCTTCTCATTTAACACATTTTCTTCTAACATGTCTTTGATGTACAAATTTAGAATTTTATTTTTCAGCTAGGATTTACTACAAAAATGTATTCAGAAAGAAATAAAAGAATATATGGAGACATCTGAGAGTTTGTGGTATAATATAGGACATTTTCCTATCCCTATTTTTGAACTTAAAATCTTCAGAACATAAGACAGTTTTCTTTTAACTAATGCAGTCCAAACTTGGAATCCTTAGTTACACTCTAATTTTTTCCCTTTATTCATTGCAATTAGTATGTAATACACATCTATGTTAAGGTTAGACAACAGGAAGTGAAATGGTAAGGCATTTCCCTTGTGATGGTGGGACATGCCTATAATCCTAGCATGAAGGAGGCTGAGGCAGAACAATCACTGAGAGTATGAGACTATCCTAGGCTACAAAGTGAGCTCAAGGCCAGCCTGAACTGCATAGTGAGACCCTATCTCAACAGAAGACAGATAGATACATAGATAGATAGATAGATAGATAGATAGATAGATAGACAGAGAGATAGATAGAATCTCTAAAATACTGATCCAAACACAAATGTAACCAAACCAAAACAAAGTAAAGCAAAAATAATGATACTTAGTGCTAAAACGATTTCTTCAAATTTGTCTAAAGAAAATCACATCTTTGTTTTGCTCGCTACAAAACCCTTAGCTCTGTGGTCCTCCTAAGATTAACCAAGAAGAAATAATTTCTGTGAGCATTTGTTGACACATCAGGTTAACAAAGCCCAAGAGTTTCAGCTTCTGCTCCTGGAATGGAGGTCTACTCCCTGGGTGATAGGTGACAATGACTATGTCCCTGCAGTTGAAGATGCTCCTTCAATTACAGCTAACAGGCTGGACCCCAAGGGTTGCTGTGGTTGCCATGGAAAGCATTTTGTAGCTCCCACCACACAATAAATGTGTTTTCACAAATTCTGACAGTGGCCTGAAGATTTTATTTGTAGTTTCTCTAAAGGCGCTGCATGCACCCTGGTTCCCAGCTGCTGAATTATCTCTACATTGGGGAGGTAACTCATACACAAAGGTAAGTATTGAGGCAAGTTTAAGGTTATAACTAGGTTATACTTGCCAAGATTGGGGCTGAAGTCTTAATGAATAGGAATTACAAACTTTCTCACACATCTTGCAGGTTATGTTTAACAACATTTGATGGAAATTTAAATTATACAAAAAATTAAATTTAAATAACCCATCATTTCACCTTAGATTTTTATACCATTCAGATTTTTGTCATAGTTCTTCAAACCCAAGGTCAGAGGATTTTTGTCATGGTTTATGTCCCCAAACCCCTTACTATCTCCTGTCCTATTTTACTTTTAGGGGAAAGGTGGAATAAGAAGATGCTAGAGACAGGATATATGAGAACTTGTACTGTAACTCATGTAACTCGATAGTGTCCCAAATTTTCTGATCAAGGAG
>NDGN011411814.1:0-31879 GCA_002564285.1 Tympanoctomys barrerae
GCAGACAGCACGCAGTAGGAGCGGGAGGCACGCGGACGGCACGCGGTAGGAGCGGGAGGCACGTAGAAGGCACGCAGTAGGAGCGGGAGCATGCAGAGGTACCTGCCCTCAATCCTGCCGCCTTTACTTGTTCCCTCGACTAAGTCAGGCCCTGGGCCTTGCTCTCATCTTCTGAGAGAGCAAGCCTCTAGTCACAAACAAATGCAAGAGAGGCGGTGAACAGTGGCCCGCTGCAGCCCCAGGCCTGTCACCAGGCTGCATGGCAGTATCTGCTTTCCACCTGCCTGACCCTGGGCACCCTCTGGCCTCCCTACTGCACTTGGCTTTGAAGGCCAGCACGTGAGTCATGAGCCCTGAGGAGGCCCCGATGCTCTCTCCACAATAGCACGGAGTACAGACCTTCCCCCTGTCCTGAGGTCCCCGTACCTGTCACCCATGGCTTGGCACTGTGCCTTGTCTGGCCTCCCAAGGTGACTTTAGTCCTGAATCTTTGGTCCAGCACTGACCTGGCCAAAGGCCCGTGATGGTACTTACCCAGACAAGTGTGTGAAGAAGGACGTGTGCTGCAGCTGGCCCTCAGAGGTGGCCAGCTCAGAGGCCGGACGCGCTGCAGCCTAACGCTGCTTCTGGACGTGAAGTCATCTTGAGTTTCCAACGCTCCAGTCAGCTGGCCTCTAGCCCAGGCCCAGGAGCCCAGAGCCATCTATGAGGCCACACTCAAGCCTCTCTCTTGCACTGGCTGGTCTTCTGGGTGTCCTGTTTGTAATAGTAACCTTTCACATGGACTGGAAGCTGAAAGTTGAAAATAAAAGCGGTTCAAGTGGGTCTCATGATTTACCCCCCATAAGTAGCATTATGACAAGTATTTCTGGTAGTGGCTGTGGCTTTCATCCATCCGTCCTGGAACCTGCTCCCTGGGTCCTCCCCAGCCTCTCTGCCCAACACCCTGGCCCTGAGCCCACGCTGTTACACCTGCGGTCACAGTTCGCAGCACACCGCTCCCCACTCCCCTCTGGACCCCTTCTGCCTGCCTTTGCCTCAGCCCTTCCTCTAGGGCCTTTTGTGTAGCTTGTCCCCATCTCCCCAAAGATGGCTTCTCTGCCTGGCCTTTGATTGCTGTCCTCTGAGGTCACGCCTGCTGCGGCCTGTTGAGCATGAGCACCAGGCCCTTCTGCCGATCCTCACTAGCGCCGCTTGGCCCTCCCTGACCTCTTCACTAGATGTCTCAGAAATCCCTCAAACTTAACATTGTGCCCCAGATGTGACTGCCAATGTTTCCCCTTAACCCCGTTCCCTCCGGATCTTTTTCAGTCTCCACAGGGCACCTCCACCTACTCCGCTGCTCAGCTCCGAGCTTTAGAAAGCTTCCTGATCCATCCTCTCACCCAAAGGCTGGCATCTGCCCTCAAGGTCTCCACCTTCCTCGCTCAGGGCTCTCTTCCTAGAAGACATGTGTTCCCATGTATACTGCTGCCAGCTGCTCACCGGTGGCCCCTATCTTCGCAATCCCACCCCCTTCCCAACCCACCTCCAGTCCCAGCTCTCACTCCGTATTCCTGCATCTGGTCAATGCCTCCTCTGGGGATTCCCAGTGCTGCCCCTAAGTGTGTGAGTCCAGAAGTGGCTTCCCATTCCCGTCACCCTGTCTGCCCTCTTGCAGGCCTCGGCCTCCACCCTGCCCCTGGCCCTTTGCGCCCCTCACCCATGCCGCTTCTCTGTTTCCTGTCCCTGCTCTACAGTTCTTTCTCTGCTCAAACGCCCTATTCCTCACCTAGATGGGTTGCTTCGCCTCTGTGATCCACTCTCCACAAAGCGGTTTATGTGGTCTTTTCAAAACTCATAGAGTACCATGCCACCTTCCTGCTTAGAATTCATCAGTCTCGGCCTGGGTCTCACAGTGAACCCCGCCTTAGGCGTGCACACCCTCCCCATTTTCAGAATAGCATCCTCTGCTTCTCCTCGGCCTGTGCCTGGCTTTCGTCCTCCACCACACCCCAGCACACTAGGCTGTGTCCTCCGGCCAGGTCAGAATCGGTCCCCACACCAGGGAAGCGGCTCTCGGTAGGACAATGCTGACTAAGATCTTGCCTGGCAAGCGCAAGGGTCTGAGTTTAATCCCCGGTTCCACCAAAAAAAAATAATAATAAAATAAAATAAAAGTGACTGTGGGAAAGAGCTGCATGCAGTGTGTGTTTCACGAGTCAAAGCCACCCGGTACTCCGGTTTCAGCCCCACATAAGTCCTAATGCCTCCCAGGCTTCTCTCTCCAGCCTCAGCCTCTCCCCGGGGCTTTCCACTTGGACCTCTGGCTACCCCAGCAGCTCTGCTGCGATGTCCAGCAGGCCCCCCAAAGCAGCCTGTCTGAAGCCGAGTTCCTGCTGCCCTGGCCCACCTTGGCTTCTCCTGCAGCATCCCCACTCGGGGCTGGTCCGGAATGCACAGCTATCCATGCAGAGGATGTGACTAAAAGCATTTAGTGAATGTTTGCATTTAAAATTCTTATTATAACAAAAGACATATTGCCACTAATCCCTTCCAAATACTGCTTGCCTCAAACACCCTTACCTACATCCTCGATTCTTTCTTTCTTTTTAAATGAATTTAGGACAAGGTCTACAGGGTGTACAGAGTCTCGTTAGTAGATCAGACTCGTAGTGATTCTTCTGTTTTCAGCCTCCCAAGCACTGGGATTATAGGCGTGTGCCACCATGCCCAGTCTCAGTCCCCATCTCAGCACGCCCCAGGGGTGGGGCTGGCACACTCACTGGTGACCGAAGCCCAGCCACTGCGCTCTGCTGAAGCTCTCAGGCCTGCCCATCTGGGCTACTTTCTGGAGCAGGGCTGGAAGTGTCCCTTTATGCCCATAGTTGGGCTCTGAAGGCTGCCTCACTGTCCTCAGTCGATTCAAAACATTGACCTCTCACGTTCATTTGGCACCAGGGAAGAGCGAGCAGTGGCTGGGTGCGGATCTGGTGAGGAAGCCGGCTGAGGGCGCACCGGGATGTCGTGCGGCCTGCCCTCCCCTGGACGTGCTCGCCTGCGGCACTCACTGTGTTTCTATCCCAGTGTGCAAGGAGGACTTTCAGAGCTGCTGCCGAAGACGCCAGCAATGACATAAATGCAGCAGAGGAGAGGAGAAGTATTTTGAAAACTATTCTTGGCAATGTGTCTTTTACCATAATAAATATTCTTAATTTAAACATTTGCCGTATATTTTGGTCACTCCTGGTATAGTGTGTGCCAATTACTCTACCTTCAAATTTCACTCCAAATCAGAGTGGCATTCCAGACATTTTTGATACCCCAGGGTAAGCTTTTGTAGCACCATTTTTATGGACTGAATGCTTGTTTCCCCAAATTCGTTTGCTGAAGCTCTGGAGCGAGGGCACTGAAGGGGCCGGGCCAGGAGGACGGAGCCCCCAGGACTCTGGGCTGAGCTCTCCCGCAGCCTGCAGGAAGCAAGAGAAGGCCGCTCGAGGACAGCCCGGAGCAGAACTGCATTCGTCCACTTCTTGTACCTATAACAAAATATTTCCTGTAGCCAAGCAACCTTGTAAAGGAAAGGGGTTCACTTAGCTCGCAGTTTTAGAGGCCCAAGGGCATGAGGCCCACAAGATGGCCTCACACCACGGGAAAGGCACAGACCCTACGGTAGGCCCGCTCCCCCCACACCTCCACCTCGCGTTCCCTCACCCACTGGTGCTGCTCAGAGTGCCCAGGCTCGAGCCTCCAGGCCTCGGACCATGCCAGAATATGCTTCCTCAGGTGTCCACAAGGCCCGCTTCCACCACAATTCTTCATTTCTAAGTACCTCCCCAGTGAGGCCTGCACATCACCCACCCCACCACAGCGCTTTCTGTCCCCACTGTGGTAACCTCGGTTTAGCACCCAGGCTCGGGACTTCCTTCAATCCCCCCAGTCTCGTACCTAGAATGGTGCTTGGCACTGAGCTGACAGTGAGGGTGCTGGACCCCAGTGAGCAGGGCAGGGAGCAGCCCCAACAGGGCCCTGGCTGCACCCCCAGGACCTGCCTTAAGGGCTGGCATGTCTGAAGTCTGCATTCGAATGTGTCAGTCCTCTTCAATTCTGTGCTTTTTAGCAAATAAAATCAAGATTGTTTTGGAGACCTAGCTTTTTCAGGAAAAAATGAAATGGGAATCTAACAACAAAGTTAATCTACCCCACAAATTTTTTGGTACCAGGGATCGAACTCAGGACCTTTTACTTGCCAGACAGGCACTGTGCCACTGAGCTATCTCCTCAGACCTTGAGTGAAATAGGATTTTAGAGAAGAGGCAGAAGCACTGCGGCAGGGATACAGGGTCAGTAGAAGGTTCTGGAAGGTGCCCTGCCCCTGAAGACATCCAGGTGTACCTACAGCCTGAACAGAAGGGGTAAGACAGGACTTAGCCCCCCACTTCGAGCATACAGGCCAGGGGAGAGGCGTGCCCTCTACTAATTCACCAGGCACGTTTCTACCCCCGCCCCAGTCAGGCAGCCCCCTGCATCAAGAGCCTCTTCTGTCCCCAGCCTATTCCCATGAGCCCTTCTCTATGATCCTTCCTTCCTCCAGGGAGCAGCTGGAGACCATTCAGCCTAGGCCATGCTGACTTGCCAGTGGCCAGGAAAGTCCTGTTGAAGAGGCAGGCACCTTCACACCATGTCAAGTTCCTCAGGAAGGGCTTTGGGATCAACACGGCAGGGACAGGCCCTTCCTCGGGTGAGAGAGGACAGGCAAATGCTCTCCTTCCGAACCTCAGTTTTCTTGATTATGACAGGAAGACCACCACATTCCCCTGGCACCTGCATGGGAGGGTGGAAGACATTGGCCAGGAAGCTCTTGTCCTCTCGTGGAACCCAGTGGACCCTGGACTTAGCGCCATCCACAGTAACCATGGCAACTGCAATGGTGATTCAGAGGAAGCAGTCTGGGAACCTCCAGCACTGGAGTCCTGGCCGACCGGACTGAACTGCAGATGGCCCCTGGACCACTGCTATTCCACTCTCCTGCAAACACTGCCCAATGCCTACAAGGCCAGTCTCAGCACCGTGGCTCCGAGGACCTAATGTGGGGAGGTAGCTCCTAAGCACAAGGGCACTGGGCTCCCCTAATAACACGAGCACAGCTGTTGACAGTCTGACACACAGGGGAGGAGGGCTATGAGTCTCATGGCCCAACTGTCCCCTCCCCAGGAGGAGGCTACTGTCATTTCTCTGGCAGTTCCTCTGTCCTAGGTAGACGCTATTGTCTACAAGTGCCCAGCGCCAGCTACTCTAAACCTCCCCAGGGTCTCCTTTTACTCACTGCCAAGCTGTGGCTGAGGGGAGGGAAAATTCCATTTCAAGGGGTCAGCTTGCTAGGATGGGGAGTCTCGGAGGGAGCCCAAGACAACTCTGCCCTTGTATGGGCTCGTGCCTTTCAGAATGGCTCGTCCACACCTGAGGACGCTAGAGAGTGGCTCACATTGGCCCTAGTCACAGGGTAGCCTCTAGGCTGGGACCACACAGGCCCTGGAGCGACACGGGCCTTCTCTTACAGTAGTGGAAAGCTGACCCACACTGGTTTCTTCTCGGATTTTCCAGTTAATAAGATCACATGACAGCTCCAGGGAGGGTGTCAGCTAGCTCTGCTCGCAGGCCCTTTGTGCCCTGTCACTCTGGGGTGCTGCTGGGCTTGGGGAGGGGACGAGTGGCTTCTTATCTGGCTTCTTCCCCGCCAGAAGACACTGGCGCAGCCTCCAGGGAGAGGAGAGCTTTCCCGGAGGCCTAGAAGTTCTCTTGCTTAGAGGTCCACTTAGAGATTCTCTGGAGAAAATCTGTCATACAATTACTCCTGGACTGAGGGCTGTCACACTCCCTCTCGCCATCACATCTGTTGTTCCACATGTAAGCTTCTCCGCTTGGTGCTCCTCCTAAATTGAACAGAATGCCACATGTAACCTGGGGAACATGGCTTTTCTCCAGAGTAAGATAATGTCCGGATCATCTCGTGGGAGAAGTGGAATTTCACTGGATGAAGCCCCCGTCCCTTGCCTTCTCGCATACCCCCACACTGTTCTATATTTGGGGTTCAACTCGGGCCTTCACATTGAAGTGTTTTGTTTTTTCCTAATTTTGAGACAGAATCTAATAAACTGCCCGCCTGGGCTCCAGCTTGCAGTCCTCCCTGCCTCAGCCATCCAGAGTGCTGGGACAGCAAGAGTGTCACACCTGGCCGGGCCTTCGCACTCTATGCACTGCAGTCTTCGTGTGGCTTTGGCCCAGCTCGCTTCTCTGAGGTATGTTGCCTGATGTAGGGAGCAGATCACACTCCGCCCCAGGCTGGGGGGTAAGCATGCGTGGGGGCCCAGGATGCCACGCCTCTAAGCATGCACCCAGAACTGCTCCACCTCCTCAGATGTCCCGCTGAGGACCAAGGTGCCAGGCAGGAGGCCTTCCTTCTCCCAGAGAATAGTTACATCTTCCACCAACTTACCACACAAAGACCATGCACACACACGAAAAGCTAGACCGGTGCTTACCTGTGCTACAGAAGAATGGATTTCCCTACAAAACTAAGATGTGCACTTTCAAAACTACCAGGAGAGGACTTTCAAAAATTTGCTTCACATTTTTAAGAAAGTTATGAATCTGTATAGTTGCGCGAGTGTCGTGGTCCCGCCCTGGCACCAACACACAGCCAGCGTCCTCCCTTTCTGAGCCCTGGGACCACATGGGCCCTCCCTGGCCAGCCATGCCCAGGACAGTGAGGGCCAGGCTCACCCGCTGAGTTGCCTGCTAAGGTTCCCACAGGAAACAGGACAGGTATTTTCGCAGCTCTAGGGGTCCCTGAGCTTGTCTGGGGGTTCTATCACCCAATTTTGCAAGAAACCTGGGGTGTAGGGCTGCCCTAAAGAGTTAGACGAAACAGCTCTCCCTTGGCCCAAGCCGTGGTTTCTGGCTCCCTGGAGAAAACGGCTCTGTTGATGCTACGTTCTTAAATCTTTTTTTAAAAAGATCACTGACTTTGACTTTCCAGGTTTCAGTGTGACTCTCTTACTCCGCACCCTAGAAGGTGGGCATCATCTGTCCATTCACCTCCTCGGCACCCCGGCACAGCGCCACACACGCATTTGTGCACTTTCCATCCCTCATTGTCAACAACATGGCTGCAGGCTAATTCGGGATGGATTGAAAATACAAAAGTTCCCACACTCCTGCAAAAAGCCCCATTGTTCTGTAGCCATGGCAACTCAGAGAAGCAGAACCAGCGTTAAACCCTTTCAGTGGCCTTAGAGAACATGTTTTGCAGCCAACCAATCAGTATGGGCCCCTCCCTGAAATTCAGCCAATCAGGGAACAGGCTCACTTGACTATTCCATCTGAATGCCAGCTCTCTTGCCCAATAACATAAAGGGATGACCAAAGACCTCACCTCCAGCCTCATTGGTTGGCTAATCCCTACATTCCAGGCTCTGCTCTTTCTGGAAGGCAGCCTGAGCTGCAGAGCTCTGGCTTGCCTGGGTGGCAATAAATTCAGTTTTGCCTTTTGTTTTGAAGTTGAGAAATGGGCTCATTATCCTTGACAAAAATAACATTCATTGTTTATATTGTAACACCGTTAAGCCCTTTCACAGCCAAGCCCTTTCTTGCATAACTTTTATTTTATCTGAAGTTAATAATTGCTTTATGTTTCCCATATGCTTATCTTTTCTTGCATAACTTTAACTGCAGTAGATAATTTGGGATTTTATTTGCTTTTTATTTTTGTCTCTGCTTGTCCTTAATCTATCCCCAAACTCCCATTTTCATCCTGCTGCCCCTTCCTGGGTGGTGCTCCAATGCACTCGATGTCCCATCTATTTCATTTTCTGTGAGCCCCAACCTCGCTAGGTGCACTGACCCTGCTGCTCAGCCATTGTACGGTCTGCCATAAGTGTCGGTGTGGGGACATCCTCCAGGTCCACCGCTTTGCACTTGTGCTCCCTGCAGCCTGGACGGGGGTGTCCTTGCTCACGGGAAGCCCATCTTCTGGAAGCATGGAAGGAAGGGGGCGCAGCCTGAGAGCCTGCGACGCTCCCGTGCTTGCTGCGTCCTCTCTGGGTGGTTGCGCTGCAAGATGGGCTGAGCAGGTGGTGTCTGCTCCCAAAGTCCTGTGCTGAAGCCCTTCCCAGGTGCTTCAAATGTAACTGCGTTCAAATCCAGGGCCTTCGAAGAGGGAAGCTCGGATGAGGCCCTCAGGGGGAGCCTAGTCTGGCTAAGCAAAGAGATTAGGACGTGGACGATGTGTAAAATGGAAGGAACACCTGCAGTCCCTAAACAAGGCAGCCACCTACAAGCCGAGGAGAAAGGCCACAGAAGAAATCAAACCTGCTGAAACCTTGTTTCCCGAGGCCCATCATCCAGGCTTGTGAGAAAATCAGCTTCGGTTGTTGACACTCACAGGTCTGGGACTCTTAAAGCAGTCACGGGCAATTAGCACAGCTGCTGTAGGATTCTCTGATCTAGATTGGATTCCTTCAGAATTTTGAAGATATTGCTCTGCTTTCTTTCAGCTTTCAGAATTTCTAAGGAGGTTTTTCAGCCTTCCGATCCTGGGTGCATTGTATCCGCCGCACGATGACCTACTTCTGAGAATCCGCAGGGTATTTGTTGATCGTGTGGTCTGAATGCAATGTGATGGTGGCAGCTGTGTCTGCCCTACATGTCCCCCGCTTAAGCTCGTCCCCGCTGTTCCTCCCAGCATAGCCGAGGCTCTGGGAGACTGAGGCCGAGCTTAGGAGTGCTACGAGGGAGCACTGCAGGGCCTCCTGCTGAGCCTGTCTGGCTGGGGCTAATTCCTCAGGGCTGCCTCCTCTCCTCCTCCCCACGTGATGCGACACCCAGGGCCTGCCTTGGTCTCTGGTGGGCATACTCGGCGTCCTCCCTTGAGCCCTGTAACCACACCTCAGCAGGCCATGCTGCTGCCCAGGGCACTGAGGAGGCGGGGCCGGGCCTTCTCCACTACTGAGGGCTCCCGTAGGAAGTGGGATGTGTGTGCTCGCAACTCGGGGCTACCCTGGGCTCGTCGGGGGTTCTGTCATCCCACATGCGCACTTCTAAAACTCTGAATCAGGAGGATTCTGGGGCTACTAGTAGCCCACGCCTTTTGAGGCTGGCCTGCTGTCTTCTTGTCTCTGTTTGTCCTTAATCTAGCCCCAAACTCCTGTTTATATCCTGTGCTCCTTCCTGGTTGGTGTTCCAGTACATGCGCTGTCCACTTCCTGGGACAGAGCCCCTACGTCCGGATCGCCTGGGCTCCTCCCAGGGCCTTCCAGCTTCTGAGTTGGCACAGGCAGCATCTCTGTCCCGAACCCACCACCCCTGCTGAAGCATCCTCTCGGGTGGCTTCTACTCCAACCTGCTGTGCTCTCCCTTCCACCAAATTAGACTTAGACCCTGATTGCGGAGTAAGAAGCACAGGAGATGACAAAAATAAATAAATAACCCACTCTATGAAGCAGATGATATATATGAACTAGGAGGTAAAGCACTTTCTCTGTCTTTTTCCTGGGACAAATGGAGATAAAATCTGTCTTGGATTAAATGTCTCCATGCGTTTTGAAAACCCATGCTGGCCTGACCTGTCGTCATGTCCCCTGCTGCCTACTTGCTGCAGAAAGCAGGTGCGTGGGGTACGAGTACAGCCTGTGGACGCTGGCGTCCAGCTCTGCCGTCCCGCCTGCCTCTGGCCCTGCCCAGCCCGGCTCTCTGGCACCTGGCTGTGTAGATGCACTAGCATCCCCTACCCACAGACTGGTTTTTCTCCCAGGCCCTGCAGGCTTGGGAGCACGAGGGTCTGCTTGGACCCTGGTGCAGGTGGGCAGCTGAGTACAAACAGCCCCCAGCCGAGACAGCCGTTGTCATGTCTGTGATGCGGCAAAGTGGCGTGTGCTTCAGCGTTGAATCTCACGACACGTCCAACACGTACTATGAGGTGGGCTTCCTGCCAGACAGTTTTTCCCAACCATCGGCTAAAAGAGGAGTTGTGAGCATGATTCAGGTACTCTGGGCTAAGCTGGATGCTCAGTAGGTCAGGTATTCATGCATTTTCAGCCAACAATGGATTTATCAGTAAAAATCTTGCCCCACTGGAAGTGGAGAAGCGTCTCTACTAGGAGTCCGCACTCCCCAGAGCACTCCTTTCCAGAGGTGCTGCACGCGTGTTCCAGGTCCCTGTCCTAGGAAAGCGTGGATAGGTGTGCATTTCGTACTCATGCCCAGGGCTTCCCTATCAGATTAAGCCAACAGAGTGCTCATAGTGTTTACTGGCTGGTCTTCAGGTGGAGAAGGGGCTGGTCTGTAGTGTTCCCTGTTTTCCACGGCATAAATATCTCCCCCTGCCAGCTTCACCTGGGCATAGGGTGTGTAGCAGAAGCCCACCCTGTCAGCCCGGGGACCAGGCTCCTTCACCCCATCTCCTCGTCGTCCCCTTCCTGTGCCACTCTACTCTTTCCCGCTGGGGATGACTGTGCCTCCCAAATGAACTACCTCCTCTCTCCTCTCTGGTTCATCTCTAGGCCGGTCACTAGGCACAAAGGCGAGCACTGTCCAGAGAGGGTGGAACAGACTCAGTGTGGGAACTCCCATCCCCTGACCCACAGGCCTACAGTCATCCTGGATCATGCCATCTCCACGGTTTTCTGTTTGCTTATGTATTTGGTACAGGGTCTCACGATGCAGCTCAGACTCATAGTGATCCTCCTATTTCAGCCTCCCTAGGGTTAGGATTATAGGTGTCGCCACTGTAGTTGGTCTAGTGGCCACTGCCACAGTTTTGTGTCAGAAATTCACCTCAGGAGCCTGGCCTCACACACTCAGCTAGAAGGTTCGAAATAGTGTTGTTCTCAAGGTCTGGGGTGAACTTCTCCCTAACCCTGGTGAAAGCCCCTTTGCAGGTGAGGCACTGAGGGGCCCTGCAGCTGGGCTCCCGGCAAGACTGGGCAGGAAGAGGGCACAGGCTGCGTCACAGAGGCTCAGGACCCTCGGTCGTCCACTTGTAGGCGAAGCCGGATGTGTCACCTCTCTACCTGCACCTGCACCTGCTCCCTCCACAAGGTGGCCATGGTGATACTGACCCCAAGAGTCCTCTGGAGCCTGCTTAGTGTCCAGCACATGGTAAGCCTCACGCAGAGGTGAGGAAGAGGAGGCTGAAGAAAAGCGGTCCCAGCGCTTCTCGTCCACCCGAGCTCCTCTCCGTGAGGTGGGAGTGCCAAGCGTGCAGCCGCCCACGAGGGAGCTGGCTGGGTGAGCAGTGGCAGGGGCGTGGGTGAGCCCAGGCTGGTAGAGCCCTGGAGTGGGCAGGGCCATCACCTGTGCCTACAGTGCGAGACGCTGCTGGCCCTGAGCAAGACTCCTGGCACCCCTTCAAAGTGTCCTCTGTGTTGTTCAGGGCTTTTTGTTTCTCTGTTTGTTGCAGAGAGGGCCTACAGAGATAATGAGGAACAACCAGCTTAAACCATCCCAAGTGACCGAGTAACCCAGCCACTCTTCCAGGGACCTGGAGTGGACCCTGCTCATTAAAATCCCATCAGATGCTCAATTCTCCACCCAGTTAGTTGCCTCTTCTCCCACCACCTCTGAGCCCACGCTCTATGAAGAGATCTGGTCCCACTGAACGAGCTCAGGAGCACGCCGGCCCTCCATGGGCCACGTCTCTCTAACACCAGTATGCATCTGTTTCCCCAGGAAAAGCCCTTTGCTTGCTTTCTCTGGAGAGGCACTCACTGCTCTGAGAACTATCCCCAGAGCTCCTCTTCCTTGCTGCAAGAGAGCCTAGTGCTCACCCTGCTGCCCTGATGCGCTCCGCACTCGCCAAGGAAGAAGCCTGCGTCTCAGGCCACACGTCCTCTGACAGCTGGCTCTGCCCCAGCTGGCCTCGCACGTGGCCACAGCTGAGCAGCCTGCCCCACAGCCCCCCTCAGGAGAAAGGCTCAGCCACCCCACAGTCCACAGAGGCCAGTGGCGCTGCGGCTGACCAGCGCTGTGCAGAAAATCTCGAACACTACGAACAGCAGCAGAGTGTGGGTGGTGGTTGAGGGGCTAGATTGGATTTCTGACCTGCAAATTTGCGCATAATAAAACTATATGTTGAGACTTAGCCAGCTCCCCATGGCTAATCTCCCTTTTGTGCCTCTGTTTTCTGCTCAACTAAGTCATACGATCGTTGGTTAATTTGAACTTTTAAAATTTTATCAAGGATAATTATCAAGTATTTGCTATTGGAATTAGTAAGAACCTTTTTTTTCTTACCGGGACAAATGACAGCACTTTGCAGTGGGGCTGTTCTAAGCAGAGGAGCAAGCTCTCCCGGAAGTGCTGTGCAGAGGGGGCAAGTGCTCAGGGTCCCCTTGCTCTCGAGAGTCTTCTCACCACAGAGGTTCTGGGTGCCCAGGCCTCCGGGGTGAGGGTGCAGCAGGCCATGTGGAGGGCAGCCAGCCGGGGCTCACTCCCTGCTGTGGTTCGGAGGCAACTCCTTCCAGCCACCCCCATCCTCTGCCAGAAGGACTGGAACATCCCCCTGGGTGGGTTAGGAGGACTCCTGGGTCACATCTCGAGGCTCAGAGGTTGGTGTCCACGAGGGTAGACTTGCGGTACCCAGGTCTTACTCTTCCCATCAAACCGCCCACTCTTCCCTGGGCACCTGCTTTGTGTACATCCTCCTGCAGGCTGGCCCCTGCCCTCGGGGACTCTGAACTGCCCCCACCCAGATAGCATACTTCAGTATATGTTAGTTTCCCAGGTAACCTCCAGTTTACTTCAGTTTCTCTTATAGTTCCTGCTACTTCGGTTTTCCAGAAATGGCTCTTCACTAGGATTCACAGCTCGTCACTGTGCACATTGTAAAAAACAATCAATAACTGACAATTGTTCAGCTTCTGTATTTCCTTCTCATGATCTCCACAGAAGCCCTAAACTACCAGAGATCAGGCTCTCATAGTTTGGGAATGAATCCCTATCGGAGCACATCGAGGATGTAAATCTGCCTCTGAATCCTGGGTGATGTTTTGGTGTTTCTGTTTGCCGCTGCAGTATAACTCCCGTCAGTCCATTCCTCGCTTGCTCAGCTTTGCACATGTTTTTGGCCCCCAGACATTGGTGAACTGGGAGTCCAGCCTTGATTTAATGATATTGAGAAGGTGAAAACATTCAGTGGTGGAATCACCTGGGAGATGCTTCGATTTGGGGGCTACCACCCCTGGAAAGGCTCTAAGGCATTGGAGTCCCTGTCTGTTTCATTAGAGTGGATTAGGCCTTCTGTGACAGAATCATTCTCTAGAGCAGCTTGTTATAAAGTGAGGTCACCCCTGTGCTTAGCTCCTTGTGTGCACGGCCAGTTCCTTTCCTGCTTCTCCACCATGTTGTGGTGCAGCCCGGGGCCCTTACCGGAGACCAGTGGTGTGCTGTTTGGGCTTTTCAGCTACTTACTGTGAGCTGGGTTTTATGCATCACTCAGCCTTGGGTACTCGACTATAACAGCACAAAATGGACCAAGATATAGATTTTGTGAGAAAATAGAAAGCCTGTGTTCACAAAAATGTGTTCATGGATACTCATGACACCTTATATGTAATAGCTAAAAACATGGAAACACCCAAATGTCCATCAGTGGATGAACAAACTGGTATATTTGTACAAAGAAAGACTACACAAAATATAAATAAATTACTGATGCACATAGTAACATAGATAAATCTTAAAATAATTGTGTTATGTTGAAAACTATATAGTTTTGATAAAAGAAATTGAAGAAGACACAAGTAAATGAAAAGATAACTTATCCTCATGGATTAGAAGAATTAGTATTGTTGAAACTATCCCAAATGACACTACTGCCCAAAATGATCTACTTTCCAAAACACTACAGATGAGTACAACTCTTGTAAAATTTCCAATGACATTTTAAACAGAACTACGAAACTTAATTCTAAATTTTATAAAACCACCAGCTACTTCAGAGTAGCTACAGAAATCTTTAGCAAGAAGAACAAAACTAGAGACACCACACTTTCTGGTTTTAAAATACACTATGACAATGCTATGGTGGTCCATACATTATGGTACTGGCTCCAGAACAGATATATAGACCGGGGGAGAGAAGAGAGAGACCAGAAATAAATTCTTGTGTTTATGGTAAAGTGACCTTCAACTAGGTTTCAAGAACAAATAAGAGACAAAGAGCGGTCCCACGGTGCCATGAAATCAGACATCCATACACAGAAGGATGAAACTGGAATTCGCTTTAGTCATATTCAAAAAAATCTCCTTAAGACGGATTAAATATGCAGATATAGGATCTGAAACTATGGAACTACCAGAAGAAAAGATATGAGAAAAACCTCCTGACACTGATCTTCAAAATAGCTGCTTAGATCTGACACCAAAAGCGCAAACAAAAAGACAACAACAAACAAAATGGGTTGAGTTAAACTAAAAATGTTCTGCAAAGCAGAGGAAACAATCGATGAAGTACAGAGAAAAACTAATAACACAAAAAAATACTTTATAGGCCATGTATCTGACAAAGGTTAACATGCAAAATATGGACAATAACACAAAAATAATTACCTGATCAAAAAATGAGCCCAGGACTGGAATAGACATTTTTCCAAATAAGACATACAATGAGACAACAAGCATTTCAAAAAATGTTCAATGTCACAAATCATTAGCGAAATGCAAATCAAACCATAATGAGCTGTCACCTCGCTCCATCAGAAAGGCCATTACCAAGTGGACAAAAGAAAAATAATAATAATTAGCAAGAATGCTCCTGAAAAGAGGACCTCCGTGCCCCATCAGTGAGAATGGGAGCTGGTAGCGCCACCGTTCTCTGAGGGGGTAATCGGTGTCTCCTTCCCACTCTCCTTTCCTGTTCTGCTACCTCCTGCATGGTGTAACCCTGGGGTCCACGAGACCCTGAAGGCTCAGGGGCACGTGTGCATGGCAGCTCCCCTGCAAGGGTCTCCCACGCCTTGACCCAAGGGCTGCATCCTGGGCGGGAACCCGCAAGGCTCCCTGGGCACAAACTCCTTCTTCAGTCAAGACACCGTCAGCACCAGACAGTGAGTGCCCAAGTGGAGAGCTGGCTGCCACAGTCCGCTATTTTCTAGTGCTGTAACAAAATGCTTGAGGCTTGGTGATCTGTAAAGGAAGGATGTTTATTTAGCTGCTAGTTTTGGAGGTTCAAGAACAAGGCGTTGGTGTCTTCTCAGCTCTGGCGAAGGCTACATGCAGATGGTGCCAGGCAGGAGCACCCAAGAGCAATCACCAGCAGGACAAAGCCAGTGAGCTGCCAGGTCATGCTTGCCCCTTTAGAACAAGCTGCTCTTCCAAGGTCTAACTCAGCCTGGGGCCAGTAATTAGCTTTCTAAGCGCACACTCCCACAACCTACTTACCCCCATCTCCTAGAGGCCCCGCCTCTTCCTGCACTGCTGGGGGGGGAGCAGGCTCCCAGCACATAAACGCAAGGAGGACCCACTGGATGGAGGCTGCAGCGGCCTCTTCAGTAACAGTCAGCTACTGGACAGTGATGGAGAGAGAACAGGTCACTACGCTCTCACAGGGAGCCTCAACGGGGCCTGTGCTGCTGGGGGTGAGGACAGCGCTGGGGCCCTGTGTCCTGCACCCCTCTCTGGTCCCCACCTGACCCCTGCTCCTGGGCCCCGGCCGGCACAGCAGTGCTACCGTACCTCTGCCCTCCCGTTTCCCCTTTGGATGTGCCGACCACCGCCAGTGCTCCTGCAGCACTTTGCAGAGATCATGAGAATGGATGGGGCGTCCTGACAGCAGCTTCTGCTTTCTACCCATTTATACAGAGCAGGACAGGCACGGCCTGGAGCACCATGCACTAGACCCACGTACAAGTGAAGAGCCTGAGGTCAGAGCATCCTCCCAGCATGCCAAGGGGCTCTGGAGCCAGCCACAAGCTGCAGACGAACTACAGGCCTCAGCAGCTGAGTATAGCAATGGCTGTCCTGGTGAAAGATCATTCAAAAAAAAAAACTATGGTAGAAGCTGTCGAAATGGATTTCAACAAAATGTCACCTACTTTTGGCCAAAATTCAACTGCTAACCATGAATGAAGACTATGTAACCCAAGAAGCTATGATGAACAAGGAGCAGCTTTAGGATAAAAATGACACTGTAGAAAGCAGCGTGGAGCACTCACACACAGGCTGCCAGAGCAAGCCTTGCCTGAAGCCGGCGGGCCGGGCCGTCAGCCGAGTCAGCCTGAGAAGTCTCTCCCGCCTCAGCCAGCTGAGCTGCCTCTCCCACTGCTTGTGATCAGACACACTGAAAGCTAAACCACGTCGGCACGTTTTCGAAGGCAACGGGTCCTAGTGTGGCACAGCCCTTGTGACATCCTTCACGTTAGAGGCTGGGGGCCTAGGGAGCAGCTGAGCAAGATTGCAGAAATGAGTTGATTTTTATTTAATTACTGAAAAATCAGCCTTCCAGGGCAACTCTCCTGTCCCTGGGGAAAGCTCTGGAATGTGCACACTGACTTTGAATAACTGGGTAAGTAGTCAGCTCGGGATCCTGCCCTCCTCCTCCTGCTCAAGGCAAGTCCAGCACATCGGCCTGCAGTTCCTCCTCTGGGCCTCGGGCGCCGGCCCACCCGCCATGCAGCCCTCCTCCCAGGTCCCTCCCTCTAGGCTCTGTCCACAGCCCTCAGGCCACCTTCCTTGTGGTGGCACTATCCCCTCAGCATGGGCAAACTGTCATGAGGCCACCACGAAAGCTTCTTCACGCTCCCAACTGCATGTGCTGAGTCCGCTTCCCAAAAGTCTGGTTGTTTTTCAAAGAAGGTCATTTTTCAAGACTCTGCTGTGTGTTTTAGGACAGATTTTGGAATTAAAGGTAAAATGGTATATGGTGTACTACAGAGAAAGCTCCAGAGAAAAGGAAGCAATGGGATTTGTGCACAAATGTCTTCTGTGTATGAGAGAGAGACAGAGAAATAAGAGAGAGAGGGAGAGAGAGAGGGAGGGAGAGAGGAAGGGAGAGAGAGAGAGAGACAGAGAGGGAGACAGAGAGACAGAGACAGAGAGAGAGAGAGACAGAGAGAGCCAGACAGAGAGACAGAGAGACAGAGACAGAGAGAGCCAGACAGAGACAGAGAGACAGACAAAGACAGAGAGAGCCAGACAGAGAGAGAGAGAGAGAGAGAGAGAGACAGAGACAGACAGAGACAGAGAGAGACAGAGAGACAGAGAGAGACAGACAGAGACAGAGACAGAGAGAGAGAGAGAGACAGAGAGAGAGAGAGAGGCAGAGAGAGAGAAGCTGGAGACCCAGGGCAGCGCTGGTGCAGCTCCAGTCAAGTGCAAAGGCACGAGAAGCAAGATGGCTAATGCTGTCACTTTGGTCCCAATGCCAGCAAGCTCAAGGCCCATAAAGCCCAAGTCCAAATGCAGGAGGGCCCAGGGCGCAGCCACAGACATCAGGCCCGGGTTCCCCTGGCCAAGCCTCCTCCTTCTCTGGGCCTTCACAGGAGAAGATGAGGCCCACCCACTCTGCGGAAAGCCGCCTGCTCCACTCTGCCTGTGGACTCAAATGCTAATCACAGCCAAGGTCGCGCTCACAGCATGCCCAGAGCACCATGCCCTCAGATGTCCGGGCATCCATGGCCAGCCCAACGACACCTAAAGCAAACCATCACACGCGTCCCGTCCACACCCATCTCTGTGCCCTGCGGGCAGAGCATCTGGAAGTGGCCCTGCAGGGAGGCACGAGGAGCTGTGCAGGGCTGGGAATGTCACCCTGCGGCCCTGATTTCTGCCTCCAGCTCTTTGTGAGAAGGCTCCCCGGCCCTCCATCCCTTCCTTCCTCCTCCTCATTGGGCACCGTTTTGTTCTGAATCCTCCTCTCCAGATAAAAAGGCAACAGGCAGGGCTGCTGTGGGCGGCCTCTGGCCAAAGCTCTGGGGAATGAGCAGAGGCCCAGGAGGACGCGTCCAGACAGTCCTGATGCATGACACTGAGACGGAAGCTGGGTGCTGCGCCAGAGACTGCAGGCCGGAGGGGAGCACTGGGGGGCTCCGTGCCAGCAGCGAGACCCAAATCCAGACCCTCAGAGAAGACAAAGGACGCAGCCATTAGAGCCCGCGCTGGCTAATCGTTATCTCAGCCTGCTAATAGCCCCTCTCCTCACGAAACACTTAACACACCCTAATCACCACTTGGAGGCAGATAAAAATAGCTTCAGATCTCAGAGGTAGTTTCCTCATTCTGCCTGCGAGGGCAGATCAGAGGGCTGCACTGCTTGCGGGCAGATCAGGTTTTGCTCTTGGCAGGAGTTCAGTGCGTTTCCTCCACAAGCACCGGAGTCTGCTAAGGTAGTGGATATCTCCAGCGGAGATCCGAGGCTGCGGGCAGCGTTTGTCATTCGTCGACCGACTCCCAGGCGTCACGGCCTGCGCTGGCATCTGCAGACAGCCTGGGCGCCGCGCCGACAGCGCTAGCGGAAGCCTCCACTCGTGCGGAGCAGCTCTGACCTCCTCAGCGGGTGGCAGCGCCCGCAGGTCTGCGCCCGTAGCGTTGTCCCCACGCTATAGACGGCAAAACCAAGGCTCCGAAAAGTGACATCATGTCATTGAGAACCACTGTTCAACCCTGAACCCTGACTACTCGGAAGCCGAGGTCTTTCCTCCGAGCCCAAGTCTCTCAGAACTCGGTGAAGTTGGCTGCAAATTGCCTGAATTTGACTCTTGTCTTCATAATTTATGAGCCCAAGCTCTTAATTTCTCTGAGCTTCAGTTTCTTCCCCTGTCAAATGGAAGACAAAAGCAACTGCTACAGAGCTGTGTGTGAGTCAAAGGAGATCACATAATAAAATAGATACAACTCCTGAAGACACAGGCGTCGCAAAGGCCTTCTGAACAGAACCCCAACTCTTAGCTGTGAGCGCCTGTACAAATGAAAATTTAAACACTCCAACATTCAATGGCACAAGATAAGCGTCACCATTACCAAAGGTAACACATAGCAGGATACCAAGCACTGGGACCAAAGCAAGTCCGAGAGCCAGAAGGGCGGACGTTAAGTCCTGTAGTTCCATGTGGAACATCCAAATAACACTGAGAATCAACAATGGAATCATATAAAATTAAAAAGCTCCTGCATGGCACAGGGAACCACCAACAGAGTAAGAGACAATCTACAGAATGGGAAAAAAATGTTCCCGCTACTCCCCAGAGGGCGAACATGAAAAGTATATAAAGAACTCAGAAAGACTGAGAACAATATATAAAGAACCCAGAAAGGCCCAATCAAAAAACAAGCCAAAAAAATGGACAACTGAGATGAATACATGTTTCTCAGCAGTACGAGTGCCGATAAATACATGGGGAGAAATGCTCATCCTCTGTTATAGGGATGCACAGCCATGTTTAGAAGGATTCTTTTTTTTTGGGGGGGGGGGCTGGCTCAGGCTGCCTTAAGGGCAGATCTGGTGAGGCACATGGAGCTGGGGGAGCTGGGGATCGAACCAGGGTCCCCTGCGCCTGAGTTTGCCAAAGCAGGCACTTCAAACAACTTAGCTAACCCATAAGGCCTCCCACACCCATGTTTAATAGCAGCACAATTCATAATAGCTAGGTCTTGGAAATAGCAGTATACGTTTATGAATAAATAGGAAAAGGTGGTGTTTATACACAGGAGATACTACTCTGCCATCAACAAAGATAAAACTTGAGGCATTCTTAGGGAAATGGATGCAAATTCCGAAAATGATGTTAAGTGAAATAAATCAGACACACAAGCTCAAATATCACATAGTTTCTTCTCTTATATGGCATATATATATATACTACTTCCCAAATAATATATCCTATAGTTTTCAAAATATTTCAATATATATGCTAATTTGTTTCATTTATACTACTACCTTATCTTAGTTCATTGCATAAGAATGTTTTGGTTTATGTCTTGTAGTGAGTAACTGCTTTGAAGACAATACCAATTGAAGAACTACCTTATTATGTGATTATGACAAATTTGTTTTATTTTTTTATAAAATACAAAGTCAACTTAAAAAGGAGAGCCCATAAAGGAGCTGTGTGACGTGCGAACAGATGCACAGATTCCAGGGACTACGCTGCTGCCCTTAGAGCTGAGCCCTCAGTGCTGTTGGGCGCTGCCCATCCCTGGCCTCGACCTCGGGGAGCAGGTGTGACCCTCTGCTTTCCCCCCACTGCAAGGAGGTGCAGCTGTCACTCAACAATGGCTCAGCCTGAATCCTGGAGGTGCCATTTTTCTTTCAAAGAGCTTAATCCAGGCCCCAGGAACAGAGGATCCCTGCGGGTCCGATAGGTGCTCTGGGAGGCCAGCACCGGAAGCCCACCTCCAGGACTGTTGGCCTAGGGTCTGTGGGATTGGTACAGCTCACCTGGAGGTGCTGAGCACCCCTCCCCCATGCACCCTCAGAGACCCAGGCCCGGAAAGAGGTCTACTTCAGGGGCTGGGAAAGGGGGGCTGAACAGACAAACCACAGCCCTGTCTGGAGCCAACCTCTGCCCTGCCCGGGACCTGGCCCGGGCACTGTGATGGCACGGTATGCCCTGGCACGGAGAGAAAGCCTCCCTCCAAGCAGCCCCTCTGGCTTCCCTGCTGGACTGTAAGCCCACAGCTCTTTTTCCCCACAGTCCCTCACAGGCCGGTGTCCAGGCAGGACAAGTCAGGCTTCTAAGCACAAAGGCTTGATGTCAGATTTAGCATCAGGATGACTCTACTTACAAAAGTAAAAACACTCTATACATATCTGAGACAAAAAATGGTGCTGGCCTGCAAATACTCCATGTTGAGTCTCCGTGGTTCTTTCCTGCCCTGTTTGAAGGATCCATTGCCTAAGAAAGCCACAGCACCAAAGAGTAAAGGATCCAGCCAGCAAGCAGAGGGTAAGACAAGGAATTGAAAAGCCATGACAGATCCCGAGGACCAGACTGTGGAAGATAACTACTAGATCAAGGAATTCTTGGTAGAATTCAAAATAATAGCCCGCACAACTCAAGACAGTCTGTCTCTCTCAGCTTGGTGATGTCATGACGTCATGAAGTGGAAAAGGAGCTAGGCCAGCAGAAGCCTTGGGAAGAGCAGGCCTCTACAGTAGACGGGAGAGGTCCGGCAGCCCTGCCAACTCGGGGACTCTGTTCGCATGGCCCCTGGACAGAACAAGGCACAGAGCAGCCCCATGAGGACTCTTGCTAGACTGCAGAGGATGAAGGACAGGTGGGGCAGAGACAGCATCCTGGCCATGTGACACAAGCGAGAATCCTCGGGCTGGAGGTCCAGCTCACCTTGATCCCGATTCTGCTCTCAGGTGGCCTCGTCAGCAAGAGCACTGATGAAGGCTCTTTTGCCATTGCCTCTGCAGGCCCAGGGCTAAGGGCTGTGTGCTGAATCCTGCAGCCAACTTTGGAAGCCACAAAGCATGACACTTCTTCTGCCAACAGGAACCCGGGTACCAGCTGGTATGGTGATGCAGCTCTCTGGGAGGCTGACTCAGAAGGTTTGCAGGTTTGAGGCCAGCCTGGGCGACTTAACAATTTAGTGAGGCCCTAGCGCCAATGTTAAACAAACAAAAAATAATAATAAAAAATAGCAGGGCAGGAGGTATGACTCAGTGTGAAGGGTCTAGCATCTCTTTCTAATATGGCAGAGATGGGAGATGTGAGGGAGAAGGAGGGGCTCCTTGGACCACTTGCCTACTGAAAGAGCTCCATCCCCTTGTCTCCTCTCCATCCTTTATTATTCTTTTTGTACTTTGCCCCACTCAAATGACAGAGATCATACAGTATTTATACTTGTTCACTTCACTCAACAGTATATTTTCCAGGTGCATCTGTCTTCCTACAAATTTGTTCATCTTTACAGCTGAGAAGTATTCCATTACATATAGCTACTACATTTTATTTATCCATTATCTGTGGATGGGTATACAAACTACTTCCAGAATTTACATATTATGAATTGTGCTGCCGTTGGTATTCACATGGCACTACAGTCTGTCGGAACCTTTTGGGAGAGATGGCCACAAGTGGGATAGCTGGGTTACATAGCATTTCTAATTCTCTGAGAAATCTCCATACGACTTTCCATAATGGTGCTGCTAGTTTACATTCCCACCAAAACTAGAGGGCTCCTTTTTCACCACAACTATGCCAGCATTTCTTATGGATTGATTCCCTAATGATTGCCATTCTTTCTGGGTAAGATGGAATCTTAGTTTTGTTTTAGTTTGCACTTTTCTAATGATCAGAAATGTTGAAAAAATTGTATAAATGTATTGACCATTTTATTTCTTCCTCTGTGAGGTATCTGGGGGTTTTTGTTTTGGTTTGGTTTTCGTTTTGGTTTTTGTGGTTTTTTGTTTTGTTTTGTTTTGTTTTGTTTTGTTTTTTGCCTGTTTCTTGTTTGGGTCTTTAACTCTAGGTAGTTTAACTTTTTTGAGTTCTTTATGTATTCTAGATATTAGTCCTCCATCTGGGGAGAATCTGGCAAAAAGGTTTTCCCATTCTTTAAGTTGTCCCTTTACTGGTTCTTTTGCTGCACAGAAGCTTTTGCATCTGCTATAATTCCATTTATTGGTTCTTTTTGTTATTTCTCATGCAATTGGGGTTCTGTCTATAAAATCCTTTCCTGCACATAGATATTCGACTGTTTTACTTATTTTATCATCTGGTAGGTTTAGTGTTTCTGTTTCAATATTTATATCTTTGATCCATTTTTACTTTAATTTGGTACATGGTGAGAGACAAGGGTCCAGTTTCAGTCTTCTGCAAGCAGATAACCAGTTTTCCCAACACAACTTGCTGAATAGGATGTCTTTCCTTCAACATATACCTTTGGCCCCTTTTGTCAAAGATCAAATAACTGAATGTGTATGGGCATGTTTCCATATTTTCTGTTCTGTTCCACTGATCCACTTATATTTTTGATCCAGTAACATGCTGTTTTTTCATGACTACTTGTATTATATGTTGAAGTCATGTACTGTAAGGCCTCGTGCTTTGCTCCCATTGCCCAACATTATTTTTATTATTTTCTGTCTCTTCTGGTTTCATACAAATTTTAGGAATGTTTTCTCTAGACTGGTTAAGTATGTCATTGCTACTTAGGTTGAATCTGTACAACAGTTTTAGGATTATGGCCATTTTGACAATATCATTTCTTTCTATCCAGGAACAGGGGGCATCTTTCCATTTTCTGATGTCTACTTCAATTTCTCGCTAGAGAGTACCATAGTTTTTTGTAATAGTCTTTCACTTCCTTGCTTAGGTTAATTCCTAGATATTTCATTTTCCTTGAAGGTGCTATAAATAGTATTGTTTTCATAATTTTCTTCTCATGGAGTTCATTATTCATGTACAAAAATGCTAATGATTTTGTGTATTGTTCTTATATCCTGATATATAGCTAAGTTGATTATTAATTTTAAGAGGGTTTTTTGGTAGAGTTCTTTCGGTGTTCTATGGAAAGTATCATGTCCTCTGCAAATCATAATGTGAGTTTTTCCTTTCCTCTTTGTATCCCTTTTATATGTGTATCTTGCCTGATTGTTCAGGATGATATATCAAGTACTATGTTGATTAGAACTAGTGATAGTGGACATTCCTGATTTGGGGAGAATGGTTTAAGTTTACTATAATGCTGGCTGCTGGTTTATAATAAATAGCTTTTAAAATACCCAAGTATGGTCTCTATACCTGTTTTCTGATTCAGTGTTTTTTGTCATGAAGAGCTCTTGGACTTTGTCAAAAGGCTTTTCTGCATCTATTGATATAATTGTATGGTTTTCAACACTGCTTCTGTTTATGTGATGCATTATAATTATTGATTTGTGTATGCTGAACCATCCTTGCATCTTTTGGATGAAACCTAATTGATCACGATGATGATCTTTTCTGTGATTTTTGCATCTATGTTCATTGAGGAGATTAACCTTTAGTTTTCTTTTTTAGTTGGATCTTTGTCAGTTTGGGGATCATGGGGCAACTGGCTTCCATAAATGAACTTGGGAACACTCTGTATCTTTCAATTTAACTGAAGAATTAGAAGAGCATTGGTGATATAAGAGCCTTAAAGATGTGGTAGAATTCAGGAGTGAATCCATCAGATCCCAGATTTATTTTTAGTTGGTAGAATCTTTATATCTGTGTCAATTTTATTGCTTATTGTTGAGCTGTTAAGCATACTTATGTCTTCTTGGGTTAGTTTTGGTATTATGTATGTATCTAAGAATCTGTCTGTGTCTTCAAAATTTTCTAATTTGTTAGAATATAATTTTTCATACTAGTCACTATCTTCTGAATTTTAATAAGTGTTTGTTGTAATCATCTTTTTCATGTCTAATTGCATTAATGTCTTTTCTCTTTCTCTTGGTAAGTCTGGCTAAGGGCTTATCTATTTTATTTATTCTTTCAAAGAATCAGCTCTTTGATTCATTGATTGTGTTAATAGGTTTTTGTCTCCATTTAATTGTTTTCCACTCTCCTCTTCATAATTCTCTGCTTAATTTCAGTTCTGCTTTGTTGTTGTTACTCAAGTATCTTAAGATTTCTCAAAAGGTTATTTGGGGTTGCTCTGTTTTCCTAATGTCAGCATTTATTGTGATGAATTTTCTTCTTAGACGTGCATTCATGGTGTCCCATAGGCTTTGGTGAGTTGCACAGTCATTATCATTCAGAAATTTTGAAATTTTTTGCATTTATTCTGCAATTCATATGTTGTTTATAACTATGTTGCTAATTTTTCAATGCCTGACAAGTGCTAGGTTGTGAGTTTGATTCCTGGCACAAAGAAACAAAAACAAAAGAACATTTTTTTCAGGAGCTTTTGCCTTTTCTGAAATTTCTTCTAATTTCGCCTACATTTTCATCATACAGTAGTCCAATAAATGCATGGGGTGATTTTGATTCTTTTATATTTACCTAAGCCATCCTGTGGACTGGTATAGTATGTAATCTATCATGGGAAAAGAATTGTGTGCTGCTAAAAAAAAAATGTGTATTTTACTTGGAGAACTAGAACACTCTGTAAATATCTATTAAGTTCATATATTCAAGGATGTGGTTCATATCTGATTTTTTATTGATTTGTTTACTTGCTTATTTGATCTGTCTCTTTGTAAAAGTGTTTTAAAATCCCCCATTATGATTGTATTAGTGTTTATTTCATCTTTAAAGTATAGCAGTGCTTGTTTCATGAAAGTGTGTGCTCCAGGATTCAGTAAAAATATGCTACCTCTTCTTGTTGGATTGTTCCCTTAACCAGTATACAGTGACTTTCTTTCTCTTCCAATCAGTTGTTGTTGTTGTTGTTTTTGGAACTGGGAATTGAGCTCAAGCCCTTGCACTTGCCAGGCAAGAGCTTATTCTACTGAGCCATCTCCCCGGCCCTCTTCCAATCAGTTTTAGCTTGAAATTTACCTTGTCTGATATTACAATTGCTACCACTCCTTGTTTTCAGGGTCCTGGTACATGAAATATTGTTTCCCATCCATTTAGTTTTAGTCTAAGAACATCTTTCTTGATTAGATGAGTTTCTTGGACTCAACAAACTGTTGAATTCTGTTTTTTTTTTTTGGGGGGGGGTTGGCGGAACTGGGGATTGAACTCAGGCTCTTGCGCTTGCCAGGGAAGTGCTTATTCCACTGAGCCATCTCTCCAGCCCCGAATTCTGTTTTTTGATACAGCCTGCCAACTTGTGTCTTTAATTAGAGAGTTACGTTCATTAACAATGAGAGATATTACTAAGATGTGTTGATTATTTACTATCATTGAGGTAAAGAAACTAGATAAGGAGGGGAAGATGATCGAGTGGTAAGCAGCAGAGAGAGTCTTCTAAGAGTTGCTTTCCAAACACTGGAATATGGCAACTTCAGGAAGAAAAGAAGGAGAGAAGTGTGTCCCCTGGCTTCATGAGGGATCGGAAGTAAGAACTGAAGCCCAGCGAGAGCAAGTTGAGAAACTTTGTTAAAGAAGGAGAGAGCCGATGGAGCTTCCCCCTGAGTTGGGACTCACTGCATGGCATGAACAGTTCAAACCTAAGAACACTGGCAATACAAGAGGCCTCCATGGAGAGATGTAGCAGTGGAAGTGAGCAGTGGACATGAAGGACTACACTAGCTGGGGACAAGTGCTGTGGGAGGGGACATCCCACAGGCAATTAGCCAAGAGGCATCTTGGAGAGGGGCCAACTGAGTTCAGGACTCAGAACAACTGCTGCATCCAGCTAGCAGCTCCCAGCTGAGTTCAGACCCACAGGAGGTATGCTGAAGGCTGAAGGCTGAACAAGTCTACTCCCAGCCTGATGGCCAGAAACCAGCCTGAACTTCAGGGTGAAAAAAGTGCAGGCTCACTGAGATCATCACTACCCTGCCATAAAGTTACTGCCGACTTACTTGGTTAAGTCAACACAGATCTTCACACGTTGTTGACCAGTGACAGCAGGGACAAACCTAAAAGTAAACATTCTGCCTCTCTCTCTCCCTCTCCCTCCTTCCCACCTTCCCTCTCTCCTCTTTTTCTCCTCCACTTTTTGTTTTGTTGTTGTTTTTTCTCCTTCATTGTTTGATTTTGTTTTTATATAAGTGTGAACATGGTTTCTAGTTTCTGTATGGTTGTCGTTCTGTTCTTCCTTTTCTTTCTTCCTTATTTCTTTCCCTCCTGTCTTGTGCACCAGTTTCCCAAAGAAACTAGATGGGGAACCAAGACAAAGGAGAAAAGCTAGACAATTATTAAATCACAGCCAATAGAAGAAGAAAAGAAAAAAAGAAAAAAAGCACTAAATTAAGAACCTAATAAGTATACAAAAAAGCCCATAAAAGAACATATCATAACCCAATATTACTAAATAAATCAAGAAACAAACAGAAACTCAAACCCATAAGACACCCAATGGGAGCATAAATTAAATATTCCAAGGAGGCAGTGTACATATGATTCCCATGTAGCTTCTTTGCCAGAGTCTGCATGCTCATGCCCAGTAACTCCTCTGACCCTTCCACTGCAATACTGAAGCTTATCCACCCTCAGAACTTCTTCCCGGCAGTCTCCAAGGATTCCTGCAGAGTCCGATCCACTCCAAGTACTTGGTTTAAGAACTGGTGCTGTCCTTCACCCTTGGTGTAATATTGGAATCAGCAGACAGGGTCACCAGCATGGAACTGCCAGCTGAGTCAGGAATGTTCCTACACAATCAAATCAGCTATAGTAGTGACAGTCTCATTACCATACTACCTATCAGGGTGAGTCAAGAACATACCCTAAGACACAACTGTGGGCCTCCCTTGAGCCAACTGTTGACTGTCAAGGGCCACTCCAGAAGCAGTGTCCCATGTGCTCTTTGCAGGTTCCAAGCAGCACCGATTCTCTCAGGCCCAGTGTAGTTCTCTTCCTGCTGGCCATTGACTGACACTGACTCAGCTTGTCGATCTCACCAAATAAAATAGCTGGTATCCTAGCAGGAATTGTATTGATCTGTAGATGGACTGGAGGAGTACTGTCATCTAAACAGTCTTGGGTGGGTGAGATAGCTCAGCGGACTAAATGCCTGCTTAGGCAAGTGCAGGAACCAGGTTCGATCCTGGCTCCACGTGCTGCGCGGGCCCCGCCCCCTGGCGCACTGAGCCAGTCACAGAGTCCGGCGTGGTGACACACACTGCCAATCCCAGTGCTGAGACACTTAAAAACAGCATCACTACGAGTCTGAGCTGCACAGTGGGACCTGCACAAGATAAGAAGAAAGCAAAAAACTAAACAGTCTCATGATTCATGGCCAGGGGGCGTTTCCTACTTATTTGGATCTCGAATTTCTTTCAATAACAATTTATGGTTTTCAGAGAACACATTTTGTACTTATGAATATGGATTTATTCCTAAGTATTTTATTCATTTTGATGCTATTTAAGTATAAATACTATTTCAACATATTATTGGCATGCAGTATTTAATTTACCCATTCACTAGTTGATGAAGTTTGTGTTGTTTCTACTTTATATTTAGGTATAAATAGTGCTTCTATGAACATTTGTATTTTGTGCTAACACATGCTTACATTTTTTTCTATGCACATACTGAGCAGTAGAATTATTGAGTCATTGGATAATTTTAATTTTAACTGTTTGAGGAGAAACCAGGGACCACTTTCCATTAAATTCCATTTATATAGAATTGATTTCCAATTTCAATTTTGGATTATTTATTGCAAGGGGGTAGAAATACAATTAATTTTTATATGTGGACCGTGCATCCTGTAACCTTGCTAAAGTTACTCCTTAGTTATTATAGTTTTTCCTGAGTATCCTAAACTTCTTACGATTCTCCCACACATAAGCTCATGTCATCTCTAAAGAAAGAGAATTTTAATTATTTCTTCCTTTCCAAGCAGATGCCTTTTTTTTCCTTGCCTAATTGTCCTGGGTAGAGTCTCTACTACAGTATTAAGTAGAAGCAACAAGAGCAGAAATCTTGTTTTATTCTTGCTCTTGGGAGGAAAATACAGTCTTCCACCACAAGCGTGCTGCTAGCTGCGCGTTGTTCATGTGTCGTTCATCCGGTTGAAGAAGTTCCTCTCTACTGTAGTTTGTTCTGTGCTTTTAACATGAAAGTTGTTGGATTTTTATCAACTGATTTCTCTGTATCTATTGAGATGTGGTTTTTATTTTTTATTCTATCAATATGATATATTTAGGGCCAGCCAAATAGCTCAGCAGATTAAAGCACCTGCTCAGGCAAATGCCGGGGCCAGGAGCTCGACCCCGAGGCCTGCTATGCCAGCCCCACCCCCAAGTGCGCTGAGATGGCAATGACTGGGCATGGGGGCGCACACCTGTAACCCCAGCACTTGGGAGGCTGCAAACAGGAGGATCAGTGCAAGTCTGATCTGTGCAGTGAGGCCCTACACACCCTGTATACCCTGTCCTAAATTTTTAAAAAATGATATATTTATTCTATCAATATGATAAAATAGTTGACTTCCATATGTTGAACTAACTTTGCATTCTGAAATAAATATTAGATTACAGTCTAGAATTATTTTGTATGTTGCAGATTTCAGTTTGTTAGCATTTTATTGGATTCTACAATCATTAATAAGTAATATTGATCTGTAATTTTGACCTATCAGTAATGCTGCCCTTGTCTGTTTTAGTACCAGGATAACAGCGTTCGAAATGAGTTTGTATTTCCTCTTCTTCTGTTTCATAGAAGCATTTATGAAAGGCTGGTATTAATTCTTATTTCAGAGTTTGATACCATTCAGTGGCAAGTTACCTGGATCTTGGCTTTTCTCTGTGGGTACTTTAAGATTATCACTCATTCAGTCTCTTGATTTGTTGTAAGTCTATTCTGGTTGTCTATTTTTCCTTGAGTCAGTAGCTTGTCTTTTTAAAAAATTGTCCCTTTCATCTTAACTGTCTAACCTTTTGGCATACACTGATCCATAGATGCACTTTGTGATTCTCGTAATGTTAGTAATAGCGTCCATGCTTCCTCTGCCTGCAGTAACTGTCCTGTCTTTTATTTCTTTGGTTGGTGCAGTTTAAATTTGGTCAGTCTTTTAACAGAACCAGATTTAGTTTCAATGAATTTCTAATACTCCTCTACTATTTGGCTTACTAATTAAGCTTTATTATTCCCCTCCTCTGCCTGCTTTAGATTTAGATTGCTTGTTCTAGATTTAAAATGCCTGCTTTTCGATGTCTTGAGGTGACAGTTAGGTGGTTGACTTAAGATACTCCCTTTTCCTTAGCGCTGGCGTTCGCAGCCCTGAGCGTCCCTCTACTCGCTGCTGTTGATGCGTCCCGCCCCTCGCTGTGCTGTGCTTCCTTTGCACCTCCCTCAACGTCTGATTTCATTCTTGATTTTTCTTGGTTATTTAGGAATTTTTGTTTAATGCCATATGTTTGTGTATTTCACAAAGTTTTGCTGATACTCATTTCTAATTTCATGCCACTATAAAGGCAAGCATATTTTATATTATTTATATTCTTTAGAATTGTTGAGATTCGCATCTTAGCTCATGGTCCATCCTGGGAAATGTTCCACGGACTCTTGAGAGAATGTATACTATGATGCTTTTGGTGTCCTACTGATGCGACAGCAGCTACATTTGGCCTCTTGTCTTCTGTGTGTTCTGTATGTCCTTCTAGTCAGCTTCTACTGCTTTCTTTCTTTAAGAGAAATTTTCTAATATAATATTTTAATTTCTTCAATAATTTTTTTCACTGCATTTTACGGGTTTTTAATGATCATTCTGAGGCTTACTAGCTGTGTCTTAACAACTCAATTTGGGGTTACACTTGCCTAGTTCCAGTGATACGTGGAAAGAGGTTATTTTTTTACATCTCTACTCTCCTTGCTGCCTTTTTGTGTTATTGTTGAGCTATACACGTCACATCGACTAATGTTACTGAATCAATCAGGGCTCGCTAGAGAAACGGATGCAATGTGTGATACACAAGTACCTAAGGTGGGCGCACCGAGGCCAAGCAGAGTCAGGCGTGCGTGAACGCAGAAGGTCATCTGCATGCTGGAGATCCAAAGGGTCCAGTCAAAGGCCTGGAGCTCAGCATTGTGTCCTGGGTGAGGTCATATCAGGGGACAAAAAGGTCTGCAATGGAAGGCTGAAAGGTTGATGCCGTTGGCTGAAGGGTCTTCACAGGAAGCCAGGAGATGACTCCAAGGAGAGAGTGAAGCCCAGAGCTCCTCCAAAGAAGCAGAAGCACTCCTTCCTTCTTCTTTTCCCTTTTATGCCGTTCCAGCAGTAATCCTCCCTAGGGTACGTCTTCCACACGCAGAGCTGTGCCGAGCCAATTTAGTGGGGCATTTCTTACTCTCCTTGGTGCAATTAGTTAACTATCACGGTCATGCACCCAAAAACACACGTGGTCATTACTTTTGTAGTCATTTCCTTAACCCAGTGCAGCTTTCTCCTAACCGCCACCTCCTCTGCACTATTATTAGCAAGCACACTACATCTCACTGTGTTATGTGCCCTACAATATGTTATAAACATACTGTTTTGAAACTGCTTTGCAAATCAGTTAAGGGAGGAAAAATACACATTTATACTGTCTTCATAATTACACAATTGCCATTTTCTCTGCTTCGAGCCCATCTGCCTCCTTCCCCTTTCCTTTCTCTTGCTCTGACTCCATCCTTTGGCCCTTCTCAGGAGTCTGCAGACCTTCAGGCTTCAAGTGAGGAGAATCCAGATGCACCCAGCACCAGCTGCAGCAGCTACCTTGCAGCAAGCAGCAGAAACCAGCGAAGCAGCCTGAGCCTCTGCCTTGGAGCCCGTCCACCTGGAGGAGCTCACAGAACAGCACGTCATGCCTGCAGCCCACCTGCCTGCCCACCAGGCGCAAGCTGAGCACACTGCTGATGGGATCAGGATCCTCACCGCAGTCTGGCTGCAAAGGTGCCATCATTACCACTGGACTGACGGGAGCAAAGGATCTGCTTAGGTCAAGCGTAGAGGCACTATTCTTGACATCAGTCTTCTTGTTCCAGGCCCAAATTGGATAACCTTCCTTCGTGTTGGAGGAGTATGTGTTTTACCCACCACATTCTGGCACATCCCTGGATAAAGCCACTGGGTGCCACCATTCCTTCTGCAGGGTATGCGGGTAGATCCACCCCACTTTATGCTGCTCCCAATAGGATCCAAAGACCCAAGGGGGAGATGCGCTTGCTTGCCTGTTCGCTTTGGTTTCCGCAATGGTGCAATAAAATAGTGAAGCACCTGGCCACAGCTACCCTCACGAACAAGACCACCTGCACTTTAGGTGACACTCTCCACCCGGCTGGGCAGCGTCACCTAAAGTCCCTCTCCACCCGGCTGGGCAGCGTCACCT
>NDGN011411821.1:0-10399 GCA_002564285.1 Tympanoctomys barrerae
ACACACACACACACACACACACACACACACACACACAAATAAATAAATAATTTTTAAAAAATACACAGCAAATGGTCATCAGCATAATGATAATAAGGAAATATTGAGGAACTCACAAATTAAGTAACCAGTCCTTACAAAGAAGAATCAACATAAAACTCTAAATCTAATTTTTAAAAAAATACTAAATATAAGGAACATTAGTGTAAATAAGGAATAATATATGTAGTGGCTCTATACAATTTACACATAATTAAGAATTTGACTAATACTTTCTGAGGATGTTTAATCAAGAAAACACTTTTGGAGTACATGGACTCAACCCATGATTTAAACAAGGAGAATGAAAACAGCAGATAGAAGACTGTTCCCTATATATTAGTCCTTACAGCTTCTGTACTACAGACAATATATCTTTTTTCTTAGCCACAGGCTACCCACTCACAAGTCTTTACAACATCCATGGTGGTGGTAAGGAACAATTTAATACAACAGCTCACCCCACAGAAAATTTCCACTCAACTTTAAAGGCTTGTCATATCTGTCCCATCAATTGGTGAGAAGAGATGAAAATGGATTCTCAAGAGCAAAAGGCTTAATGCACTACCCCTGAGGTAGTAAACCATGCCACTTAGTGTAAATAGTCTTGAAACCTGATGATATAAGTATAAGGTCCATTTCTCGTCTGTAAAAGCAAAGACTAAAGCATAATAACTTCTATGGTTTCATCATCAGTAAAGCTAAAAATCAGAAGAGAAAGGTGATGATTCACTTCCTATGGCTCTGACTTCAATACTGGGCAGTGGAATGAAGAGAGGCCAAGTTCAGTTTACAGTTTTAATGTGAGCTATTCCCACATTAACCATATTGTCACTGAATATTACTAATTGTATAACTAATTTTTTTGTGGTGGTACCAGCGATCGAACTCAGGACCTTGTGCTTGCCAGGCAAGCACTTATTCCACTGAGCTATCTTCCTGACCCCAAATTTTTTTAAATGAGAGTGCAGAACATTGTAAAAGGACAAGCTAGTCTCTACTATGAAGATTCAAAACTGAAATTTTAAAAAAGAACCCAAACTAAAACCACAAAAAAAAGCTCAGAATAGTTAAGATGGAAATTTTGAACAACTGCTCACTGCATGTATATCTACCATGTTTTTATGTCTGAGACAGCAAGCATGAATGTAATGCTTAAAAGATGATAGTACTTCAAATCGTCTTTTAATTGCTTTGGAGGCTACCTGACTTTTAATTTATTTTTAAATTTTCATTACCATTAAAATATTGTATTGTTATTAATGGCCAATAGTTTTACCATTGTCAAAACATGTGAAACACCTCCACTAAGTAAAGCCCTCCATTAACATTGAGTGAGATCTGACATACGGATTTCTTTAGATCCAATAAGATATCACTGAAGTCACAGAGTCACCATGGCTTATATTTATACATGATGATTTGGCTGGCTAGATACTCGAACCTGAGGACCCATGAATTCAGGAAAAACTGAAAGAAAGCATTAAAAAGTATTCACTGGCAAACTCTAGAACACAGGTTTTTATCAGAAATAATATAAAAGCAGAAAAAAGAAAAAAAGAAAGGAGAGGGGAGGGGAGAGGAGAGGAGAAGGGGAGGGAAGAAAAGAAGGAAGACTTGGGGTTCAGTAGTCAAGTGGTTGCCAGGTACCCAACCCACTCCAATCCTGGGGAGGAAAATGTAAACCCTCTTTTGATCAATTCTGAATCTAAGTGTTTTTTTCAGCCAACAAATCATTCTCTAAGAAAGTATAAAAATATACCACCTAGTGCTATATGTGAAAACATTACAAATCAAAAGAATATCATTGATACTTCCTCTTTGTTAAGATGCTAATATCCTTCTACAGTACAGTGCACCTCAGAATACTGTTCATGAAGCTTCAGGGGCACAATCGGTTAGTGTGCAGTACTATAACAGAATACCATTCAATCCTGCACAGGCTTTTACCTGGGATTATACTGAAATGGTTTCCATTACCAAATAACAATTATCTCCAAAATGTTCCTCTTGCATGGTCACAAAGAACAGAATTATAGTTGGCCCTGCACATATGAAGGGATATGGCAAAAGAAACAATGTTATAAGGATTCCTTGAGAGTAAGGATGAAGCCAGTGGCTGCTGTTTGTACACTACCGTTAGCAAAAAACTGTCCTGCCAGAGGCAAAAAAGTTGTTAAATGAATTCATCAATACTGAATTCAGTCAGAGTTGCTTTTAAAATGCAATAGTTCATCCAGAGTAAACATTAGAGGCCAAGGGAAGGGTCTCCCAGCAGGCCAAATTAAACACAACATGAGGTCCTCCCTTGGTATCCCACTGAACAGTGTTTAATTCGGCCCGGGGTCACCCAGCCTAGTTGTCTTTGGAATGGGGGTGGCCACTGGAAGATAAGAAAAGAAACTAAGTTTTGTTTTTAAGGCTAGTGAATAAAAAGGGGGGGGCAGGGAGATAGCTCAGTAAAATAAGCGCTTGCCTGGTAAGCTTAGGGTCCTGAATTCAATCCCCAGTACTGCAAAATAATAAATAAATAAATATAAATAAATAAAATAGCCAAAATATCTTTGGTCTCTTCTTCAGAGAGCAAAGATATCCCCACAAAAGTCATAAATAGACAACTACAATAGTTTAAAGTACCTATTCATTATTTTATCCTCAGAAATCTTTTTTTTTAATGATTTGAAAATGGTGACACAGGGAAAGATTAAAGATTAACTTATCATAGCACTGTACCTGGCATTATTCAACAGCACAAACTAAGAAGTAACTAAAGTCAAATTTCCAGTGTTGTCTCATTCACCAACATCACTTTAAGAAAGATACTTAATGCTAAAATTTCATTGTTGCCCAAAGAGCCAGTTTATCTAAGCACTATGCTTCTCTGACTTTAATATGATTGTCTGCAAATGTTAAAATACAATTTCCAGGGGCTAGGGAGATAGCTCAGTATGATAAGTACTTGCCTGGCAAGCACAAGGGCCTGAGTTCAATCCCCGGTTCCACCAAAAAAAAAAAAAAATACAATTTTTGATTCTGAAGGTCTGGGTCAGACATGAGAATCTACAGTTCTAATCATCTCCCTGGTGAAAATGGAGCTGCGAGGTGACAGAGTACAGTTTTAAGCAGGAATGGTCTAGAAAACACAGGAATAAAACATCAGTTTTTCCTCCCATCAGCTTCCACATTTCCATAAATTAAACACTTGATTTCTCCACATTTAATTTCCTTATCTGTCAAATGACAAATTCACACTCTCACAAAAAAAGAAAATACTGTATGTATAAGAAAACAATAATTATAAATAACTTTATGTAATGCTCTTTAAATCCTCATAATAGAAAATAAAAAATAAGTCTTCATAATAAAAAACTTTTTTAAGAGGCTGGCCAGATAGCTCAGCAGACTAACACTCCTGTTTAGGCAGATGCAGGGACAGAGTTCAATCCCCTGCTGTGCTGGCCCCGCCCCCAGAGAGTGATGAGACAGAAATTGAGAATGGGCGTGGTGGCGCACAGCTGTAATTCCAACACTTGGGAAGCTGAAAACAGGAGAATCACTACAAGTCTGATGTACGTAGTGAGACTCCATAGACTCTGTACTAAATTATATATTACAAAAAAAACTTTTTAATGTGATCACTCACTAAACTCCCTATAAGAATAGTTTTATTATACATGCTTATTTTAATATAATGTATATTTTTTAAAATTCATGCAAAGGACACAAAGAAACTTTAGTGTTGATAGATGTGTTCATTACCCTGACTGTAGTAATGGTATAATAGGTATATACAGACATCAAAACTTACCTAATTGTAAATTTTAAATATGTGCAGTTTATTGCAAGGGAAGTATACCATAATAAAGCTATTTCAATAATAACAAAAGTAACATTTATACACACTCCACTTTTTATTAAAAACAAAAACAGTAGTCTGAAATTTTCATTAGGAAACGTTTGCTCCCCACTGCTGCTAAGTTAGAACTGGCTTTAGAATCCTTGCATAAAGAATGGTGCCACACTAGCCAGGTGGCAACTAGCAAGCTAAGGAATTCAGCTCTCAGAGGTCATGCCAGTTTCACAGCTAACTGAGCTCCACCATACTCATATACAGCCCACGTTCTAGCCACTACCTTCACCTCTATCCATGTCTTGACTTCCTGCACACTTCTCACTCTAACACAGCTGTTGCCCAACCAAAAATGCCCTCTTGTCATTGGGATTCCAACCTGTGCTTTGTGACCCAGCTCAAAATTGCCATCCTCGGGCAAGCCTTTCTTATTTCTTGAAGCTATCAGTTGCTCCCTCACTATACTCCCACGGTATTTCTTTTATACCTCTACTATTCTGGTAAAATAATCTACAAATTTAAACATGTACTTTTTTAACTTTTGTGTGTACACACAAAATACATGTGCTACCATTATTAACTAGTATCTTAAAAGAATATACAATCATAAAGTATACTACTAACAATGGTAGTAAATCACACAGTACCAATATTTACAAATACAAAATTATTAAAAAGTTTCTGTGATTTTAATGTTGCCTGACTTTCTGATAGGCATAATAGATCATAATTACTTTTCCACCTTACACAGCTAAGAGCTTGTACCAAAAGTAGTCAGTTCTCCTATTGCCTCGTCATATACTTACATTATTTCTCTATTTTCCTGTACAGGTATCTTAAAATAACTTGTCAATTTCAGAAGCCACGAGTTTAAATTAAGATAAAATAATACACAAATATCTCCAACTACTCACAACTGGGAATATATGGGAAACTAACCTAGATCTCCTACTATTTCCTCTCAGTGTTTCCCACAGTATATCCAGGGCCTTTGCGCTGAACTACATCCCTAGCCTTATTTATTTTAAGAAACAGTCTCAACAAGTTGCCCTAGCTAGCCTTGAATTTATAATCCTTCTGCTATATTCAGCCTCCCTATATGTTGCCATTACAGAAGTTTACCACCAAGTCCAGGTCTTACTACTCCTCCATAATAAATAAGCCTAAAATGTGGACCACTTAGGTTGATTCCCATTTTAAGCATTAGTGAAGCTTAATTCTTACTTTTTAGAATAACCACCACAGGAAAAGATTGCATAACTTTCAGTAAGTAGATGATGGGTACACTACCACCAAGGGTGGCTGGCAGCCTCTAAGAAGGCCTACAAGGATTCCCACCTCCTGCTACTCACCCCTTCATGCAATCCCTTCTTCCTGAGCATGGACTGGACTTAATGACTCAATTCTACCAAACAGAACATGGAATAAAAGAATTCCAAGATTAGGCTACAAAACATTGTGGCTTCCACTTTGGTCCCCGTCATAGTTACTTGCTTGCTCATTTTCAAGGAAGCCAGATGTCATGCTGTGAGCTGCCCCATCCAAAGACCTATGGAGGAAAAATAGCCCCAGCCATTAGCCAGCAAAGGCCTACAGCCTAACAATAGCCAGGTGAATAAGTAAGGAGGCCAATCTGCCCCACATGAGCCTTATGAGAGATAACTGGAGCCTGCTGGCACTACCTGACTGTACTCTTGTGGGAGACTCTCAACACAGAAGCACCTACTTAAATTGTGCCTAGATACTTAATCAACAGTATCCATGCTAAATATTGGCTGTTTGAAACTGCTAGGTTATATGGCAAAGGATAACTGAGTTCGAAACACATTGGAAGCCAGGAAGCTCAGAGGTAGCGTGTTCACCTAGCATGCATGAGGCCCTGAGTTTGATAACAGTGCAAAAAACAAGTATACACACACATGCCTTACAACAGTAGGAAAAATCAGAGCAATTGGTCTATCATAAGAATTAAGAAATTATAAAATAGCAATCACTAGACAGACTACTGTGTACAAATGGGAAAATCAGTGAACTTGTGCCTAAAATATCAATGTTGAAAATGTTAAAAATCAATGTTAAGTGGGAAAAAAAAGACAAAGATTAAAAACAATATAAAACAATTATGTGAGATTTAAGAAGCATCCAATATGAAAAACATTTATGCGAATTATAAACAATAAATTTAGTGTGTTAAAGAAAGGGCAAAAAGGAAAGGGAACAGGATTAGGAAAGGACACATAAGAAGGTTTCAATTAAATCTATAATGTTTCATCTCAAACTATATGCTATGGGGCTGGCCAAATAGCTCAGTGGATTAAAGAGCCTATAAGCAGGCACAGGGGATGGGTTTGATCCCCAGGCCTACCGTGCTGGCCCCATTGGGCCCGCTGAGACAGCAATTGAGACCGGGCGTGGTGGTACACACCTGTAATCCCAGCTCTTGGGAGGCTGTAAACAGGCGGATCTTTACGAGTCCAATCTAGTAGTGAGACCCTGAGCACCCTGTAGACCCTTGCCTAAAATACAAAACTAAATAAATAAAACTAGATGCTATGTATGAGTTTTTCTATATTATTTATATTTTCATATGCTCTGAACTCTTTTGTATTAAAAAAAACCCACACACAATGAAATAGACAAATATAAAAAGAAGTTCTGATGATTCCATGACTATCCCAATGGACTGGAGGATATATCCTGCCTGAGACTATGCTGTATCATTTATCTATTGAGAAGTTTATTTCCTCTTCTATGCTGTGAGCAATTTTGAGGCCCAGAAAAAGCATTCAATAAATGCCAAATAAATTTATGATATAAGCAGCGTTTACTCATATAGATTTCATTTTCCTACCATAATATCTGCTTATTTCCAAATAAACTGACCATAGCTTGATCTCTAATGGAAACAACTAATTATCTAAGAAAAATTACCTTGGCAAGACAGCATCCACTGTCGATCATTAACTAATATTAATAATCATCACATTCATTAAAAATCTTGGCACAAGTCTGTTTCCTCTACCCCAAGTAATTCTATCAGTCTTCAGGTAGCACATAAAAATTCAAACAACATCCTAGCCCTATAGTTCTCTGACCTCCTTAATAACCAATGATAAGGGCTGGCCTGATAACTCAGCAGACTAAAGCCCCTGCTTAGGCAGAACACAGTGGCTGGGGTTCGATCACCAGACATACCATGCCAGCCTCACCCTGACTGCGCACTGAGACAGACTGAGGCTGGGCATGGTGGCACACACTTGTAATCTCAGCACTTGAGAGGCTGAAAACAGGAGAATCACTATGATTCCAATCTATGCAGTGAGACCCTACAGACCCTGTAGACCTTGTCCTAAATACAAAANAAAAAAAAAAAAAAAAAAAAAAGACAGTTCCTTCTCAATTTGATATACCAACTGCAAAGGTCACATCCTAAACTTTATTATCCATCACCTGCAACTGCTTCACCTCTTAAATAAAATTTAAATGCCTCATTCTATGATCACAGTGTTTCACACTGCTGATCCCCTTTCCTTTTCTCCCATTCCACTCATCCTTCAATCTAACTGTGTCAGCCAATCCTCAAATTCCTCTATTTCTTCTTGGTCTATTCGTGACTCCCTTACCTTTCATACCTGTGCCCTGTGTATTATAGGATGGGACATCTTAACTATTCCAACAAAGCCCTATGACCCATTATATTCCTGCCCTTTTCTTTTATTACAAGCAAACTCCAAGCACAGAGGACAGGTGCAATCTATGTTAACTTCTTGGAGAAATCACAAATAGTCATGCTAGTGCCATTTCAACTGCAGTCTCCAACTCTGAGTCTGTAATCTAACAATTATTTTCCAATGCTTGCTCAGTAACACTTCGAGGACTTTACCAAACTCTACTTCACAACAATACAAGCTGAACTCAACAGACAATCTTTCCTACTCATCAAAAGAGTTCATCTATGCAATACATTTTCCCTATTTTCCAATTCCCACTTATACATCCCATATCAACAACAAAAAAAATTTCAGAATTCTAGGAAACAGTCAAAGCTCTTCAGCAACCAAGTAAACACTGAACTAGAAAAAGGGCAATTTTAAAACAGTAGGATAGCTTCATAACATTTTTATTTTCCCTTCCCTATCTTCCAACATAGCTCAGAGACACCCCAAAAATGGAACCCTCCAGTGGGAGATTCTGGTTCCTGGTTCGAGAGGGAGCAGAGCATATCTTATTGTCCTAGCCCTCTAGAGGTCTCTAAAGAACTAATATAAGACTCTAGTCTATTTTATATGAGAATTCCTGCTGGAGAGAAAAACAAAACATTCTTCTCAAACACTATAAAACAAAGGGAGAATATGCAGTCACCTGGGACAAAAGATAACAGAACAAAGAAACAAAAAGCCAGAAGGAAAGTTTCTTACAGGAATGAAAGCATTCTTTCCTGCTTTCCTGCTTGGTCCCTTGCAGGGACCAAGATTGAACCCCCACTCCCACATGCAGCCCCATCCCATCCCCAGGGCACACTGAGCAAGCAATTGAGTCCTGGTGTGGTGGTGCATGCCTGTGATCCCAGCACTTGGGAGGCTGAAAACAGGAAGATCACTACAAGTCCAGGCTGGCTGGTGAGACCCTGTACCAAATACATAAATGAAAGGGGGAGGGGGGCAGGAGCCAGATAACTCAACAGATTAAAGTGCCTGTTTAGGCAGAGGCAGGGATGGGGTTCAATCCCTGGCCTGCTTTGCTGGCCCCACCCCCGGGGCGTCCTGAGACTGGGCATGGTGGCACGTGCCTATAACCCCAGCACTTAGGAGGCTAAAAACAGAAGGATCACTACGAGTCCGATCTGTGTAGTGAAACCCTGTGGACCAGGTATGAAAGAAAGAAAGAATTGAAAGCATTCTAAAGTACCTCGGATATTATGGAAATCATAAAGTCTCACACATGTTAAAGAAGTACCAGTACTCAAGAAACATCCAAGAATGCTCTGAGTTTCACCTCTGGCTGATCTGCAGAGGTTACACAGAAGCAGAAAATAAAGATGAGGGCATAGCTGTGAATGGGCTCACTAAATAATACAAGGATATCCCAAGACAAAAACAATCAGCAAAGACAGAGATGTATTTTTATTCTTCGCTTTTTTAAAAAACATCATTGACTTAAGTTATCTACTATTCAAGGAAATCTGTATTAAAACACTGCATGAGGGTTTGATGTGTCATTCAGTAGCATAAGACCCTGGGTTCCAAACTAGCACCAGTGGGGGTAAAAATTAGCTGAACACAAACGAAAGAAACACAGACTTCAAAGACCATACAAGACAAATACAGACATTACAAAATCAGAAATCAAAAAGGATAGAAGAGAAAGATCTTAAAAGCTTTATGGGCCCAAGCATACCAACATGCACATAATGCAAGTACCAAAAAGAAAGAAGCAGCCGACAAGGACAGAAAAAATATCTGAAGAAATAATGGTTGAAAGCACCCAAAATTTAATAAAAGATATCAACCTAAACCTAAAGAAATTCATACAGAGACACAATATACAAACTACAAAATGACAGAATTTTGAAAGCAACAAAAGAGAAGCAACTATCACATATAATGGATTCTCCAAAAGTTTAACAGCCAAATTCTGGACAGAAACCATGAAGGTAAAAAGGCAATGGGATGATATATTTAAAGTGCTGAAAAGGGGGAAAGAGTGCCTTATAAGAATGTTATATCTGGTAAAATTATCCTTCAAAAATGACAAAAGAAGCTAGGTGTGGTAGTACATGCCTACAGTCCCAACTTGGAGGCTGAGGCAGGATGATCGCTTGAACCAGGAGTTTGTGAGCAGCTTGAGTAATACAGCAAGACAAAAAAAGAAAGGAAAACAAAAAGAAAAAATTAAGACAACATCCAACCCAAAAATAGAGGGATGTCACAGTAGACCTACCTTAAAAGAAAGGTTAAAGGGAATCCTTCTAGCCAAAATTAAGATATAACACAGTAACTGAAAGCCATACAAGGGCCAGGGAGATGGCTCAGTAGAATAAGTGTTTCCATGGTAAGCGCAAGGGCCTGAGTTCAATCCCCGGTTCTGGAAAAAAAAAAGAAAAAAAAAAAAAAAAAAAAAAAGCCATACCAAAAAAGAATTCCAGGAAACACAACTATATAGCTAAACACAAAAAGTGTTATTGTATTTTTGATGGATATCTCCTCTTTGAGATTCTTATATCACTAAAAGACAAACAAGTAACAGTATAATTAAAAATCTATAATATACACATGTATAAAAATGTATTTGTGATAACATAGAAGAGACAGAAAGTTTTCTGTGCTATTGAAGCTAGTTTGGCATTAATTTAAGCATGACTGTTCTAAATTTAGCACATTAATTTTAATCCCAATATTAACCACTAAGAAGATAGCTTAAAAATATACATAAAAGGTAAAAACGAAATATAAGAAGTAAAGCCATACTATTATGTTGAGCTGTAGGGGACTCAGGTCAACAATTTCTGAC
>NDGN011411844.1:0-13813 GCA_002564285.1 Tympanoctomys barrerae
TTTTTTCTTTAAAATAACTGATGTCAAAATAAATAAATAAATATGGAAAAAATAAAATAAAAATAAAAATAAAATAAAATAATTATTAAAAAAAGGAATCTGGCTTCAAAGCCTAGCCTCAGCACTCAGTTCCCATTCAGCCTGGCCAGTGTTAATGCTCATATCGCTAGCTCTCCCAAGTACTCCTGCATCTGCCCAGGGCATCCTCTCATTCCCCTCCACCACCTGTCACCTGGGCTGACCCTTGAGGCATCATTTCACACTTGGCCTATTCTTCCAGTAAGTCTTTTCTGGTGACTTGTTTGTGTGGATGGCTCAACTGGGCTCTAAAACTATACCATACTGACAGTTATCTGAGTAGTGATTACCTTTAGTGTCCTAGCTGACCACTCAGTACAGTCTCCTGCTTTACACCAAGAGCAGTGTGGAGCCATGTCACTTTCTCTACGTGTCTCTGGTATATGGCTTTGTGTCTGGCACATATCAATTTAAATATGTGTTTTTGGATGAATGAAAATTAGAATGAATAAGTGAAGATGATGATCACATGTTACCTGTCAGAGGTTGAAGATATTTGTGCTATTACATTAAAAACCTAGCTTTCTTGATGATTGGAAATTAAATTATATCTCCATTTTGCATGAACAAGAAGACAAGTAGATCATTAAAGAAGTTATTAAAGAAATTCAATGTATAACATTTAGGGAACATTGTAAAGATACTTACTGCCTGTTGTAATGGGATTACTAATTGTGGAGGTCACCATATCATGGAAGTCACAGTGGGGATTTCATCTAATCTCCTCACTTTACACTGGGGGATGCTGAGGTCCAGAGTAGAGCATATTTGGCCTAAGAAGTTCTGTATAAATCTGTACCTGGAGATCACTTACTCAGCTCCCACCTATGACTATATCTGTGCACTATGGTTACACGAAGTTCCTACACAAGCAATTAGATGTAAGACCAACACCTCTGCCCAGGTTACTCTCCTGAAGAGCTTCTTACCATTAACCAGCACACATCTTCACCTGTGCCTGTGTTGCAAAGAGTTAACATGACTAACCTGAACATAGAAACTCTGCAAACTCAAGGTCCTTAAGATTGCCCTTGGGAGCAATGGAGGATGCTACTGGACAAAAGCATTGTCCCATGTGACTTTGGGGCATGGCACAGTTAGGCCAGTTATTCCAGGCCATGCCACAGTTATACCATTGTCCATGTGGCCTTGGGTTGCACTGCCCAATCTGACCTCTAGTGGGCGAGGGTGTGGGTAGCTGAGGTTGGACCTAGGCACTACCTGACCCCATAGCTGACTGCAATAAGAATTTGGACTCCAAGGATTAAATGGACCAGTCTGCTTGGCATAATTTGTTAATGCTATTACATGTCCCTGCTGCAGAACTAAGCACTCTTTTCACAGTTCTATGGGAGGGACAACCAAAGGATTCTGCTGTGTCTCTGGTGGATTCGCTTTCATGTACTCTCCGATGGACAGGATTTAATCCCAGATTTTTTCTTTAATAAACCAGAATCATAAATGTAACAGGTTGTCTGAGTTCCATGATAATAATAACTTCTAATAACTAAGCATACCTGAGAATACTTTCAAAAACTTAACAACTCCTCTATTCCATTTATCAACTGGCACACACAACTGTTGAGGGTGCTCTTGCAAGACAGTGCATGTTATAGAACAGTCACACTGATTGTATCAATTGTATTTAACTATTAAACTTTTTAGCCTGAGACAAGTGCTCATGTAACTCACAACTGAGCACATTTCAATTTGGGTTGGAATCAGCATAGCTAGTCTTTTGTACTCCCTGGGATTGCTCAGGGGTCAGATGCCAACAAGCTAGTAGCTCTGCATTGGGGACCACATGGACACCAGATCAAGTAGTCAGGGATATTGAAGCAAGTGTCTCTCTTAATCTAAAGGCCAATCTTGCTGTTGTACAGCAGCAGACTTGCAAGAGCAGCAGGAGGGAAAGCCTTCATTGTAAGACAGTTCAAGCTTTTGCTGTATCATGTCTACTAATATCTCAATGGTCAGAGAAATTCACATAGCCAACCCAGAGTCAATGGACTTAGAAACTGACTCTGTGCTGTGGGCATGGCAAGGACCTGGAAGCATAGAAGAATTTGCAGCCATTCTTGAAAGCTACTAAACTGGGACACCAGTAACACATGGAAGCCTGTCATCACACCAAGACCTGATAGACAGCAGGCTCTGAGCAGGGATATAAAATCAGCAGGCCTTGTCACACTCTTCGGGCACTCCCTGCCAAGGGAAGATTATCACCAGCAGCTGGGTCAATAATAAGATAAAGCAAATATTCCACTTCTCACCACAGATGGACAAAACAGTTTCATTCTTTTGTCTAAAAAATAAGTAGGGAAAATTGTTCCAATGTTTTAAACCAAAACAGAATTGTCTTACAATTTGCTTTGCAAAATTTCTTCCAGTTCAGTTGTAACTTGTGTCCTCTTTATGTTTTTTAAAATAGGAGCTATTGTTCTAATTTTACTGCAAAGGAAACAGAAGCTAGGGGAGGAGGTATGGTAGGTTGCCCAACCAGCTCTATACACTCCATGTGATCCCACTCCCATGGTCATGAGGGTGCCCTGCTGTCTTCTAATCATCATTCCAGTCCTAATTTCAAACAGGTTCGTTTGCTCCTCTGTATAGATACAGAGATGGACACTCACAGCAGTGGGTAAGTAGTGGTCATGAAGCCCTGAAAGTCACCTCTGCTATTGGAACACTAATCACTCAAGCATATCTTTGTGCTGGGTGCCAACATACAGAAATACATCAAGAGTACAGTGAAAACAATACAAAAAGTCACATTAAGCTCTTATTGCAAAATCAAATTATGCTCTCTGGGTTCACCTATGGTCTGCCTTTTTCCCTGAGTGCCTAATTGGGATAGACTAGCAGGATAGTTGACATGAACCCTCACTTGGTTCTTGGGTCTGTGGGAAAAGAGCTATAATACTAGCAAAGACCAAATAGAAGTAGGGCATGGGAGAAATGATCTCATAGCTTCGGACAAAACAGAAAAAGAGAACACTGTCACATCCCAAGGGAAGAGGAGAAGTCACTCAAAGGACATGCTACCAGTGCTCATCACATCTCCTCTTCATTCATGAATCTAGCCCCTTCAAGGAGGTCTAGGATGCTGGCAGGAGACCATTGATCACTGCTGTGCAGCTGGTGTGCCAGAACAGAGTCTCTGGCAGGGTAGATCTCCACAAGCAGGACATGATCAGGGCTCAGGCAAATGTTCCTGTTTCATTCTGATGAGAAAGCAGGGTCAGAAACAGCTACACTAAGACATAAGAACATGTATCATATTCCTAACCCGCAACCCAGCATACAACTACAGTGCAAGGGCCTGGACCTCCTGCATATCCTCAGAACATCCAAGGAGATCACCATATTTATTTCTGGCTCAGCTTTTATTGCTTCATCAGCTGAGCAAGAGGTGCCAGTTCCATCAGAGGCATTTGTGATCCAGAAAAAGATCATGAACCTCATGAAGATTTAGGGTGCTCCTCAACAGTTCTGTGATCTTTGGAATGGCAGATTTCCCCTCCAAAGCAAAATTGCTTCTCCTTTCACATCATACCACTAGGAAGGAAGGACAATATGACAGATGGCAAGTTGTACACCTGTATAATCCACATACTGAGTGTCTCAAAGGATGGTCAGCTTGAAGTGAGTCAGAGCATGAGGGCTTTAGCAGCAGGCTAGAACTTCAAGGAAGGTGCTCTGGATCATCTGAAATCAGAAATCCTACCATATCAGAGAGAACCACATTGGGGAGATATGCTATGTAAAGTGCACAGCAAGGGCCTTGGGGAAATTGTACTACAGGTCTCCAGGTCTGTAATGGGAGGCCTTGCCATCTCTCAGAATCACACACCTTCTAAAAACAGTCACTGGCCTGTGAAGAAGCCCTAGTAGACAGTGACAGCCAATGGGACCATGAGCAGAGACCATGAGATCATGAGACCACAAGGCCCAGTGACAACCATTACTTCTGCATGTGGACATGAACAGAACTAGGGATATCTACCAGCAACTGGAGCAGGTGGCCACACAGGTGCTTCCCATCAGCTCACATGTGCAGCAGCATTCCAGTCCTTTCTGACCAGCCAAAAGGAAATGGCCAACCTGAGCATACAGTGGGGTAGCTTAATATGTGATACACATCATCAATAATGAACACATATGCATATTGGAAACGGTAATGTTTAGCTGTTGGAGTGGTTGCGTGAAGTACTGACACATTCAGGAAATAATATAATGTACAAGACACTGCTGCTATTTACTACTATAGATGTCACCAGCATGACCCTGAAAATGAAGAAAATCCACTGGTCCATAGATCCCGAGGCTTTCACCCACTTTTCTTCCCCTCCCTCATACCTCAGCTATGATTTCTGTCCCATGACCCACTTCCTCCCAGATGACAAGCTTGTATCCTACTGAACTTGGTTGATGTATTGAACTTCTGCTGCACAATTAGCCTATCTCAAGTCTCAGGAAGCATCACCCTCTTGCCTAATCCTCTCCTGAAAATGCTTCCTGGAGCCAACTGAAAGAATAACTAAGCAGGAAATTAATTGCAAGGCTTTAGTTGGGTTAGGAGAAGTCAAAATCTCTTCATCTTCATCTGTGCATCTGCTTTTAGGACAGGATAATGCATAAACACACTATGTGCATGCTTTCTCACAATAGGGGTGCACAGATCTGCTCAGAACATCCCAGAAAGGAAAGAAAAACAGACAGGTCCCCCTAGTACGCAGAGGGGATAAATGAGTCCATTGGAAAACACACCATCCCCAGACCTGACTCATCTTAGTAGAAGCTCACACCCTTATTTTCTATGGCAGAAGTTGAAAAATGGCAGCCTCAAGGCCAACCCGCCTCGCAGATTGAGCTTCATTTGTCCTTAGTGTTTAAAATTACATTCAATCCTAATATTCAGTGATGAAGAGCTATTTCAAGCTTGTCTTCAGAAGCAAGATACTCTGACGATGCTCTTTGCGGTTTCCCTCTTGGCCACCATGGGCAGGATCCACTGCTCTCAGTAAGATAGGCACACCTGGTACCCCTCCCTGAGCATGACTTGGTATTTAAGGCCTACATAGGGCTGCTCCTCTCATGTCTCTGACTCAACTAACCTTGCTGTATATTTGAACTTCTAATATGCAACAGAACATAGTCCCCTCTGTTAAAATAAGAAAGTTCAAGACTCAGAAATCAGAGGAGATCTGTGAAGGGAAATGGCCCAATGCAAGTATGCAAGGAAAACAACCCTTTTACAACATCCTCTTTTCCTTCAAGGTCCACCTCCATGTCCTCACAATGTCTGCAGCATTTCAGTCCATATGATTCTCTTCCATCTGACTTGCAAAATACTGGGATCTATTAGAATTTTGTAACAACTCAGCTACTGGCTTGGCATTTCTGTGCATCTTCACTCATGCCACTCATTCATGTGACCCTGAAGTTCCTCAGCAAGAGAGAGCACTGTGCAATAAACTCGATCCAGCTTCCAAGCAGGTGGTGTGCCATGCTGGGATGAGCTCAGGCTTGGGGAATTGGTTTCAAATCCTGCCTCTGCCACTGACTCTGGGGCCTGTGTAAAGTTCCTTGATATTTCTTAGATTCTTTCACTGCCCATTTTAAACAGGCCCATAGTTTCTTTGTAGGATGGCTTTTGCCAAGATAAATGAAAGAAAACATGGGAAAATGGTCTATGCAGTCTCTGCTACATGAATATCAATAGTGAAGTCCCTCCCTTATGAATGACACTCGCTATGGAGACAGAGAACAGCCAATGAACAAATAAAAATGTGAAAGATAGGCCTGGAAGGCTACTAATCAGGATGGAGGAGGAAGTTCACAGCCGGCTTGTGGTTTTGCAGCCCTAGGGATGGGCAAGGCACCAAAAGAACCACCTGACTCCATTTGACCACCAGAGCTACCTGCAGGTTCTCTGAGACTTCAATGACTCTGCTTTCAAATGAAGAGACTGAGGCTCCCTGAAGTTCAAGGCATTGGCCAGTGCCAACAACTAAATAGCAGAAGAATCCAGTTTGCCTTCATGTCTGTGTGTTGGGCCTTTCCACACATCTCATGGCTTTCATCTACACAGGCATGAGCACTGAAGACTGGCTTTTGCCCAGGTGTCCCCTTCTTCCTGGATCTGGCAGCAGCCCTGAGTTGTCATAGACCAAGGGTCCAATATCAACAGTAAATCTGAGTCAGGACTCCGGAGATAGCATGATTGACCCATCAGGGTAGGTCAAGGCTCTTGGGCTCACCAAGGCAACCATAGCCAAGGCTCCTTTCTCTTCCCAATGTGGTCTTCCAGGATGAGTGACTCTTCAAGGTTGCTCTTAGAATCTATGAATGAAAAATCTCATTTCTAACCAAGTGTCAATCCCAGAAGGCTGCTAATCAGGAGGCAAGATTGGGAGCAAGATTCTGAGGTCAGAGGCAAGTAAATAGTTTTGAACCAAGAAAACAAAGGGGTTTCTTGGGTATTGTTTCTACCTTTTAGTAACTTTCTTGCTCAGATATATCTCCTTCTCTCTTCATCTCCTCATCAGTACCTGACAACCAGACAAGCTTGGAGGCCAAAGCAACTTTCCCTTCTGTACCCGACACTGTAATGGGCAATGAGGAAACTGGCAGAACATGCTGCATTCACCTCCACCATATTCTAGTCCCAAGAAGGAGGCAGACAGGTAACCAGGTGGGCTATGATGGTGACAGGTCACTGCAACATGTGGTCTCATAAAAACCCAAGGTGGAGAGAGCAAGATGGCCTGGAAGGAACAGACCTCTGACATCTCATAAAACTATTACAGACTTAAAGAGATCTCCAAATGGGATCTCAACATCAGATGCAGAATTTTACAGAAGGCTAGACAAATATCATAGCAATACTAATGTTGACAGGCCCAAGTTACCACATAAGTAGGAAAAATGAGGCTTGAGAAAATGAGAGGAGACGAACCACTATTATAATGTAGCCACTGTGTCTATAACTACTGTGTGGTTCTCACTTTGCTGCCTAGACAATGAAATCCCCAGGATTCCAGGCCCTAGCCCTTGTCTAAGTACTAAGCCTGCAATGCGAATATTGACTTTACTTTACTCCCTGGGCCCCAACTACAACTGTGCACTAGTCAGCAGCTGATATTCACAGAAGACCCTCTACATCTATGTCCTCCAAAGCTAGACTACCTGGATTTCAGCACATTTTGGTCCTTTGCTTATAAAACATCTCTCACTCTGATGCTGCTAGAAGGCAGAGCATTGAGAGCAGGACCTCCTAGGATGCACCATCCCTGATGCAGATGTACACAGTGCCTCACCAGGTATGGAAGGGGGCCAGTGAATCCCTGTCTTCATTTTCACTACTCTTAGGTGGGTTTCTCCATTTTCCCAGCTAGCATTGCTGTGGTAGAGCCCTGCTACATGTGTTGTGGTGACCCCAAAGAGAAGCAATATGGCACGGCAGCTGTCTTCTTACCTGTGTACTTTATTCCAAGTGAATTTCAGGGCAATTCACTTACCCATTCAGCAACTCAAATCCACATCACAATCCAGAGATGTCGCTTCTATAATAACTTCTCCTCCATGAAAGAAGAAACCAACACAAAGGGATCATGTGCAGGATCACATGGTGAATCAAGCATGCAGCAAACAAGGCAGCGGAGATTGTTGCCCTTGGGTGCTTAGAATCTCCTGGAGGTGATAGGCAGCAAGCTAACACAACTCATAATGTCACCAGAAAGTATCCTTTGTGCCTTAAAGGAGAATCAGATGGAATAAGAGAAAAATGGCAGGAGTTTTAGGACTAGATAAAGAAGAGAGCCCCAAGACAGTGTTCTTGAAGGGAAGGCCCAGACTTGGAGAAGAATCCAGGCCCACCCTGCCCAGGCAGAGGCAAAGGGTGAGCAATGTCCAGGGGTCAGGTGGCACACAGGAGCGAGCACAGCAGAGGACAAGGATAGGGAAGAAGGAGAGGCAGAGGTGAGGACAGATAAATCCTAGATCCTGCAGGGCTTCAGGGATGGAAAACGGATGGAAATGAGTTTGGAGAAGCTCAACTGCCAGCACAGGTCCAAGGTTACCAAGTACAAAGGACCAGTGTTTGAAAGAGCAGGATCCAGCAGAAAGGGGCTGTCTGAGGTAGGTGTCAGCAGCAAGAACAGGAGAGGTGGGGTGCTACCTCTGCCCAAACATAAGGCCCAGCTGTGGGCCTTGGGGCTTTGCTCTGCATATCCCAGTTGTGGGGTATGATGAACCATGGAACAGCAGGCACGTGCTGACGTGTGATACCTCTGCACGCCTATTGTTCTCCTTCTTTTCTCCCTGTGACATCAGTGGGGTTTGAAATGCTCTCCTGGTGAAAGACAGAACTCTGATGCTGCTAATCTGACCATGGCATAGTTGATTTGACAGAAGTTTCCCAATGAAACTAATGTCCCTGTTCCTCTTTTTCAAAACAATGAATCCTCCTAGTTAAACCTAGGGAGACGCCGGGTTGGGGGAGGGACGTGTTAGCAGACAGGAATCTGCTAAGCCAAAATTCATAGGCGGATTGGGACTCCTTTTCACTGCAGAAGGTTGAAAGAAATAGATCCTATTTATTCTTCTGCCAGGCCACTGGGGAAGAGTTTGAAAAATTTATACACACAGACAATAGGGTTGGTATTGAGGAGGGGACAATGCTCTAAGCTTTAAGGAACAATTATTAAATTCTCCATTTTTGGCTGTTTATCCTTTCATTGTGATGCATAATCACTGCTTCCTTAGGAAAGATTGTGTGTCTTAATCAGATTTGACTTTGTAAATCCTGCCTTTTCCCAGTGAGAACATGAAAATGGTTGCCTTTACCTGACAGTAGATTAACACTAATCTTGCTTCTTGCAAAAAATAAAATCGGGAAATTCAATTGAAGACATTAATATTTTATCACAGAACTTCAAATAGCAAGAAGCATCCAGAAACACATCACACACCCAATGTGACCTTAGCCTCCGGGCCATCCACTTGCTCTTGTCTTCTAATATTCCTGTCTCCTGGGGTGGGGCCACAGCAACTTTCTTTGGAAAGCCTCCAGCTGAAGAGAGGGCTACTCTCTTTTGTCAAAGAGTGGCTGTTTCAGCCATGCCAACCTCTGGCATGCTCCTCCTTTCTTACTGCTCCTTGTTCCCACCATACTTCTCTCCTGGAGAAATAACATAAGTCGTGACCACCTTGAGAAAATCATTTAGCTTTTCTGAGCTTTAATTTTCCAATCAAGAAAACTGGCATATACAAAAGTTACATTTCTTATTATATACGTCTTGCTTTATAATATATAAAGTAAAGCCATATTAATATGCTGAACTGTGAAAGGTTCAAGTCAACAACTTCTGAGGATAACCCAGTACTATCGTAGACTACTGGACTGTGTTGGATTGTTTAGCTGAATTTACGTACCTATAGCATTTAGATGTTAATGGAATACCCAACTCTGGCAGGACTGAAAAAAGGGGGGGATACAAAGGAAGGACCATTTTGATTCTGTATATACAAAAGAGTTAGGATAGATATACAGCTACTTTTGCTTAATTCAATGAGAAGAAAGATTTGTAGTAATAGTGTTTGGACAGGATATTCTGTCTGCATCTTGTACAATGGATAACCACTAAGAAGATAACAATGTACAATGTATTATTGAAACTGTCCTTTTAATCAGTTTTGAAACTGTCTCATTGCTGTTTGTTTCTCAATAAAATAAATAAATAAATAAACAGAACACTGGCATAATAGGAGCATTAGTGACTTCATGGTGGTGTAATAATTCCATTACATAAGTCACTCTGAGCATACAATTGGTAGCAGGTACTGGGGTTCCCAGTACTCCCTTTCAGGCTCTTGCTGTCCTATTCAAAAAAAAAAAATGGAAAAAAACAAATGGAAAACACAGCATTTATTAAGGAAAAGAGGGGAAAAGAAGTACTCTCAAAACAAGTGCTCTGCAGAGTGATTGCAGGCCAGTTGAAATGGAAAAAAGAGGACACTGTACAGAGTACAGGGTGAGCTGGTGGAAATGCTTATAGCAGCCCTGTGCTTAATGGCCACCAGCTTTCATATCACCATCCTGACGTCAGATATAGGCCATCCCCTGATCTTGTACCAGAGGAATTGAAGATAACACCGTCTGCTTGGTGTGAAGCACAGGGCTCAGAAGCTGTTCTGTGCATACGTCCTGGCTATGATTTACAGGGCATGCCCACTTGCACAGCTGATTTGCCTTGCCCTAATTTCCTGCTTCATAATGACTACCTTATGTCAGTGAATGATGTCATCATCATGGACATCTTCATTTTCATCGCCATCAACATCATGAGAAACTTTACCTTTTTCAGATTCATCATCAATCATTTTCACTTTATGAACACTACTAGACCTCCCTGAATCCCTACATGTTTTCCTATGCTTAGGCTTACAAAGCCTTCAAGGCCCTGGTTGTCTTTCAGTGAAAATTTTCCTTAGACCAATGATTCAATTCTGCCCCTTCCTCTCTACCACTGCTACCTTGCTCTGCTTTCCAGCCACGATGAACTAATAAGATAATTCTCTTCCACACCCTTTGCCATGGTGTTTCTGTCTTGGAGTCATCCAAGCATGGATAGAATCCCCTGCAAGTGGGAAAGCCTCTCCTCTAAGTTGAGGAGTTGACTCCTGTGTCTCAGCAACAGGAAACCTAACAAGCACAGTCGCCCATCTTTAAATAGCAAAACTGATTCATAAGAGTGACTTGTACATTGGCTGATCCAAGGTTACCGTTCAGATAGTGCCAACTTCTCTTGACCCATGTTATTCCTCAGGCTACCACTTCTTTGTTCTTTGCTTCTCTGCAGGACTTAGTGCACTGCCATGATCCACGCTTGTTCTTGGCATGGAAAATATCATCTTAACCAGCTATGGATTGTGTCTAGATCCCCTTGCAAAGCCTCCTGCAGTCATAGGGGTGGGATCTAGAGGTTGTGATTAATCTGTGGTCCAATGCTGTGATTATGGCTGTGAGTGCTACACACATCCTAGGGTGGGTAGTCTCCATACAATATAAAGGAGGGAAAGAGGCTTGCTCTTTTGCTCTTGATGATTTTACTGTTTTGTTTTGTTTTGCTTTCCACCATGAACTTAGACCCTCTGCCACTTGCCACTATGCCATGGAGCCAGCTGAGTATGCACTGAAACTTCCAAGAACTGTGAGCTAAATAAACCTTTCCTTCTTTAATTTCTGGTGTTGGGTGTTTTGTCTCAGCAACAAGAAAAAGTAACTAAGACACCATCCTTTCTCAGAACAAGAGCTGTTTGATAGTGTCAGAGTAGAAACTATTGTACCAATGAAAGATGAATAGAAAGGAAAAAGACAAAAGGATGAACTACTGAACTCAAAGCCTCTGTAAGGCAATTATCCATCTGTCATGCTCAGTCATGGGACAGTAGGCTTTAGGGTGACATCAATTTGCCACCCACTGTTTTTGCCAGTTACTTAGATTCTACAAGAATTGGTTTTAGAATTTACTTAAATTAATAAATATATTAATATATATATTAATATATTTGTTTAAATTAATTATATATATGTAATTAATATATATATAGTCTTTAAGATACAGTCTCCTCATTTTTCCCCCACTGGGATCATAATGGCAACTACATCATTAAGCTATAAATATTGAATGACATAATCCTTCTCAAAGGCTAGTAACAGTAAACTTTCAACGAACTGGTTAACTGTCTTTCTGACCTTAGAATGGGGCTAACAAGACTCCAATCACAGTGCCTACAGAAAGAATCTTGCAAGCTGTGTCCAGAGCCTGGCATGCCTAGTACCTACCATGGAATTGTTATCATTTTTACTTATTTTGCTCAAAGCTGAAGCCCTGACCTACACTTCATCTGAGCCACCCAAGATCATTGCAAAAGTCCGTCTGATGGCAGGGCGGGCAGTCATGCTGGCCATTCCTGACTCTTCCAAGAAAGTTTTCATGTTGAATGCCAGACAGCAACTCTACTCTGGCCACAGGAGACCCAGTGCTGCATGCATGGGTCTGCTCATGTCCAAAGCTTTCTTGGCTGCTAGGCCCCTTGCAACACTGTGTACTGTAGTCCCAGGCTGAAGAGCACTCTGGTGGTGGATAATTGCCCTTTGTACTGCAAAGGCCTGCATTCAGATGAGGCATTATTCAGATCCACCTATCCTTCAAAGGGCTCAGTCAATTTCCTGGGCCCCAAGACATACAGCCAGCTGCAGAGCCTCCACCAAGGCTCCAAAATTCCAGCCCACCAAGGGACAATGTTGTGGGCAAGCTCACTCCCCAACTGCCTGCTTGGCCACCTGAGGCTTTGTGGGTCTTTATTTCAGCTGTATTTTCCCACTTCACAACATATTCCCTCTGCTTCCTTTCATGCATGGCAATTCCTAGTAATCATCTTGACCCTCAAACTCTGTTTTGGCATTGCATTTATAAGAATAGCTTGTACCAGTTTTTCCTAGAAATGGTTTGAACAAACCATGAAAATGTTAAGATGAAAGGGAATGTGATAACCCATCTGTCATTTGAGACTCTGGAAAGACTACAAGAATAACAATGTAGGGTGGATTTTGGGGGATGCCATGATTTTCTGCACAAAGATAGCAAATAGCTGGGAGCAGAAGTTGGCAGCTAAGAGCCAGGTAGATGCCAGAATACCAGACAGACTCTTCTAGAAACAAGGACACTCATCTTCTGAAACTTGGGAGTAGCAAAAGATGAGGACAAGTCTTCACAGAGTGGCTAACCTTGGAAGACGGCACAAGGCACAAGGCAACCAGGTCAGTCACGCCCACTGAGAAAACCTGGGTTCTGACTTGCTGCTCTGAACATTTAGAAGCTGCAGCCTTTCCCACCTCCCCATTAAGATGGCACTTTCCATGAAGGCAGTTCAGAGACCCCTGATTTGCAGAGGACACACTTCCCTGAAGGACACTTACTTCTTCTGTGACTAGGGTTAGTTTACAGCATAACCCACATAGTAGCTCCTAGAATCCCAGAGAACATAATAGCCCACAGTAAGCACAGCAGCAGTGTCTGATAGTCAAGGCTGACAGTGGAGAGAGACGTTCCCAGGCTGTGCCCAGGGCATGGGCATGTGTGGGAATGGGTACTTAAGTGTGGACAGAATATTCAGCAGATGGCAGTCTCCTAAGAGCAGACCCAGAACCCAAGCAATCACTAAGGCCATAAGAGTGTGCTAGCAAGAGAGCCATTGGCATTCCACAAGAAGCTACCAGTGGTTCTCCTCTGGGGCCTGGGCTTATGGAAGGGGTCATTATAGAAGTTGGCTCACTGGATACAGTGGGAATGATAAGGATCCTGAAATGGTTGGGACCAGGTGGCGGCACCTGGCCACCACAAACTAGGGCCTCGTGCTGGTCACCATTACTGGCAAAGCTGGGTGGCTTGTAAGGAAACCTGACCCTCAGAGAATTATGAAAAAGATTAAAACAACACAATCCTGCTAAAGAAAAATCAATGGTCAGTCCGATACAGTGCTAGCCAGATTACCCCTGCAAAAGAAATCAAGGATCAGGAAGCTGAATCATAATCACAATGCCTTGCTCTCTTTCTAGATAGTATTTCCATTTGCCTCAGGGTGGGTCATTGCAGAAGCAGGCGAATGAAATAGAGAATGGAATCTGCTATGGGCTGTGACTGACTATATATATATATATATCACA
>NDGN011411858.1:0-10179 GCA_002564285.1 Tympanoctomys barrerae
CTAGGCACCAAGCTTGTATTTGTGAGATTGCTGATGAATCACACCATTAAAAGAAGAATAAGAAACATATAATAACTGAATATTTCACTTGGCAATCAGGTAAGGCACCTCTTACATTTGAACTTCAATAAAAATAAAATTAGAATACAGACCATTTAAGGTGCTTATTGTAGTGATTTAATTATGCAGTGATTTATGTCACAATGTAGTGCCTTCATGAATAGTATTCCTGACATTATTAACAGGGATACCTTGGCCTTCCATCAGCTTATGACAGAGTCTCCTGCCACCCTTGAATAAGGCTCTTAGTGGAGTCCTTACCTTATCTGTGGGCATCTAGATCTCGGACTTGCAAGCCTATAGACTGGTAGGAAAATTTTTTTCTACTACACTTAACCTACTTAGTCTATCATATTTCTTTGTAGCAGCCCCAAAGTACTAAATTGTCTTAAGATAAACATAACATTCATTGCCAAGTCATCCTTAATTAGCTAAATTTTAATGTGCAATTACTTCAGTACTATGGTAATTTTTTTTTTCATTTCATATATTTGGTACAGGGTCTCACTACGCTCTGACTTGTAGTGATCCTCCTGTTTTCAGCCTCCCCAGGGCTGGGATTATGGGCATGTGCCACCATGCCCAAATTCAGTCACCAGCTCAGCGCTCCCTGGGAGTGGGGCCAGCAAGGCATGTGGGACCAGGAATCAAACCCTGGTCCCTGTACTTGCCAAAGTAGGTGCTTAGTCCACTGAGCTATCTCGCCAGCCCTTGAAATGTTCTAGGTATTGGGGGCTGGTTAGCTCAGTTGTCTAAAGTGCCTTCTAGAGCAAAATTAGTCAGGTGCAAGGGATTGTGGTTCTCTCACCAACACCTCATGCCGCAACAGACCCGCCCTTAAGGCAGCCTAAGCCTTTCCCCCTCCCAAATGTTATAGGTATCTCATAATGCTTTTTTCTTATAGAGTGGAGAACCTATAAAAGTCAAAATAGCGCTGGGGAGATAGCTCAGAGGCATGGTGCCTGCTTGCCAACCTCAAGGTCTTGAGTTCGATTCCTGAAATACAAAAATATGTATATAAAAATATTAGTTCAGTGGTTACTTGGAAGACCATTACAGAATTGGTTGGGTACTCCCATGCCTGCAGGGCATAACTGCTTCTGACTAAGTTGTCTGATTTACAAAAACAAAATAAAATTGAGTCTGAACTTTGCATGAAGCTATGAAGCAGTCTCAGTGCCAGTCCTAAAAGAAGTCTTGGGGCCAGTGAGATAGCTCAGTGGACTAAAACCACCTGCTTCAGCAAGCTTAGTGCAGTGGCTGTGGTTTGATCTCTGGCACCATATGCTACACCAGAGGGTGGGCTGAGCCAGTCACAGAGTCCAGGTATAGTGGCATACTCCTATAATCCCAGCACTGGGGAGGCTGAAAACAGGAGGGTCATTATGAGTTCAAGCTGTGTAGCAAGGCTGTGTAACAACCAAATGTGTTTAAAAAATTAAAAAATAAAAAAGTCTTATTTCTCAAAGATAAAGTGGCAATAGAAGTTAGCTAAACTTTATGGAGCTGGTAACAAATTACTCCTGTAAAAGGCAGAATTAGGACACAAAGTAAGGGTTAGGGAGATAGCTTTGCAGCACAAGCACTTGCTTGGCAAGTGCAAGGTCCTGAGTTTGATCCCTGACACCAAAAAAATTAAAAATAAAATACAAAGGGGCCGGGGAGATGGCTCAGTAGGATAAGCGCTTGACTGGCAAACGCAAGAATCTGAATTCAATCCCCAGTTCTGCAAAATAAAATAAAATAAAATACAAGGTAAATTCTCATGTCCAAGTCCTCTTCCAAACTGTAAAAACATTAGAAGAAGTATGCATTTAGAAGACCAAAATGATAGGTATTTCAAACATGGATTTAGTGTTACACATCGCTATCCTCAGTGTAGCTGCTTAGTTCACAGATACCAGCATATAGAGTTGGTCAGGGTGAGAATTCTACCCATTAACTTTTCTTTTCTTTTTTCTTTCTTTCTTTTCTTTTCTTTTTTTTTTTTTTCTTTTTTTCTTTTTTTTTTTTTTTTTTTGAACCAGGGATTGAACTCAGGCCCTTGCACTTACCTTTCTGGGCTTTTTGTTTGTTTGTTTTTGTTTTCTGTGTAGACCATATTTGCAGGCAAAGCGTTGGCCAAAATAGCTTTGTCTAAGTTGATAGCAGTATATCTAGCCTGTTGGACTCCATTTTTTTTTTTTTTAAACTGGGGATTGAACTCAGGCCCTTGCGCTTACCAGAAAAGTACTTATTTTACTGAGCCATCTCCCTGGCCCCTGGACTCCATTTTTATTTTTTTTGTTTATTTATGTGTGTGTGTGTGTGTGTTTGTGGCCAGCTCAGCCCACATAGGGGCGGGGCTGGCTGGCATATGGTGCTGGGGGATTGAACCGTGGTTCCTGTGCTTCGCTAAGCTTGTTCTAAGTACGTGCTTTAAACCACTGAGCCATCTCACCAGCCCCTGGACTACATTTTAAACAGAGCTACTTTTATCTGTAAACAGGGTGTACTCAGAATCTGTCAGGTGGTTCATTCTTAAGTCTAGTTGGTTCGAGAACCATTAATGAGTCAGTTTAAGGGAATCATAAACCAGCTTTATGGGTAGGTACATAACAGGATTGAATGGTCCTCAGTTATTTGTTCAAGTGGTCCAATACAGCATGTGGCACCTGGACAGTTAGGTCTTGGCCTAAGGTGAGCTTGTGATCAGAATGACAGTGGCTGTGTGAACATATAGGCAAAGGGGAGGCAGCCCTTAGTGATTGGATCTGTGTGTTTGTACAGGTAGCCACTGGGTGCTCCAAGAGGCTGACAGTCTAAGTAAACATCATTGCTTTTGTGAACTCAAGTATCCAAATTTTATAGAAACCAACAACTTCCAGAAATTTACAGAGTTTCTTTCTTACAACCAGGTTCTGCCAGATATTTCAGCAGAGCTTCTGTGTGTTGTAGCAGGCAGCATGAGTGTCATTAATCAGAAATATAGTGATATTTTGTACTGGAAAACTAGCAAGGTCAGCTGTGAGGGCTTCTCCAAAAAGAGTAAATAAGTTTTTGAACTTCTGAGAGGTTGAGTCCAGCTCAGTTGACTTTTGAGTGCAGAACTGGGGAATATGTAAAGAGGGGATGGCTGAAAGCAGCAAATTGAAGGCATAAGAAAGCATTCTTTAATACAGGTAGGTGTACCAGCAGGCTGTTGGTGGCAGAAGACTGAGTTAATATATATGGAGGGCATTTGACGTGGTATTGTCAGCTTGGAGATTCTGAACTGACTCTACAGGCGGGATAGATGTATTTAAGCAGTCTGACAGTCTAAATTTCTTGCTGAGGAAACCATGTCAGCAAGGAGGACAGGCTGTCGTGGAAAAATGTAACTGGATGAGACAGAGAAAATTTGGTCAAATCTGTTATTAGAGTTTTCCCCAAATAATGGGAGAACTCCTAAACTTTTGTGGCAATTGAGTTCAAGTGAATTGGCCTTTTTCATCCTGTCTCAGGATATTCTTTTAAGGATAACCTGTAAGTAGAAGAAGGCATCTTTTAAATCTAGAACATAATTGGTGGCCAGGCGCAGAGCTCATATTTCTGAAAGGAGAGCTTACAGTATCTGTCTCAGGTTGATTTAGGGTTAAACAAGAGGGAGGCTGAATGACTTGGTGCCTTTCATTCAAGTGTATACAGGAATTCAATCTTGGTGCCTCCTAAGCAGCAAGTTTGTAACTGGATCAAGGGGTGAGGGGCAAGAGTCCTGATCGCCCTGATGATGGTAATATTTTAACAGAGGGGCCTTTGGATTCAGAGTGTAGTTCCATTGTACATCAGGAAAGTCATAAATTGGTCTCCAAAATGGACATGGAGGGTCCATAGCCCTTAGAACTTGTATTTTGGTAACAGCATTTCACATCTCTCCTCTTTGAGGTCTTTCAGAAGTGCTTGACTGATTTTGCACTTGTAGGTGAGTCGACCTTTGGGAAAAGTCATGTCAACTCATTCATCAAGGATGATAGACCAATTTTTCCATAATCAAAATGTGAAGCTCAGAAGGAATGCTATCTTGGGTGGGCATTAGATTATGTCATCTGACCAGAATAAGTGCTTCTCAGGAGAGGAGGCTCTGTGGTTTAGTGCAGACAATGAGTAAGTTAGTCGGGAGCAAGGGGTGAAACTTCTGGCAGCAATTTCAGTGAGCAGAGAGGGTATCAAGGCAATATTCTTAGGAAGAATGGGTCTCTTTTTTATCTTTTTTAGTGGTTTGGTTTCGTTTTTAACTCTGTATTCTCAGAAAATACCTTTTTTCTACAGTAAAGGACTGTGGATCCTAACTAATTAGTTCATATCTCTGACTTCCTATGTATGTTGTGTACCCTTGAAAGATGGCACAACAGAGAAAGGGTGGTGCCCATTAGAGAGAGAAACCATTCAGGTGCCCACCTGGCCATGCCTTTCATGAAGATTTATGCACAACTTAGCTAAGGAGGTAAGAGACCACTTTTATGCCACATGTCAATTGCCACAAAACCATAGGGGAAGATCCAATCAGTCAGCACAACCACTGCTTCCTAGACTTGTTGAGTAGTTGGAGCAACCTATTGCTTATGCTGTCCATTACATTCATTCACACAATCACTCAACAGGCATTTAGAGGTTGAACATTCCAATCCCTTCCCTCAACAGTGGTCCTGACTAGTGAGGAGTGATCAATCTCTCTTTCTGCTCATGCTGAGCAGGACTGACAGACAGATTAACTGAGGTGCCAATAGAAGTCTTACCAGAAACAGGCAGGCAGTCAGGCAGACAGATGGACAGGAAGGCAGGCAGACAGACAGACAGACAGACAGACAGGCAGGCAGACAGACAGACAGACTACATCCTGCACCCTTTGAGGTCTGATGTGAGCTACTTGATTGGTTAGTCAGTAATCTTCCTCCAGACCTCTGTGGTGACTCAAGAAATCTTGAGGGTGTGCCTTCACATCAGGACCTGGAGAGGACCTTGCTCCATTCAAAAGGACCATGACTGGTAGTGACCAAAGAGGTCCAACCATGACTGGTCTTTCCAGACAATGCATCAGATGCAGCAGCGAGAAGAAATACCAAAACATCGCCCAGGATTTGGAGGCAGATTTATTTAACAATGGATGAGCACTGATGAAGAATCAATTATCCTTCATAACAGTAGTCCTTGAAGGCTCAGAGCAGGATGTTTCTTTGGGGTTTGCAAGCAAGAGGCACAGTACTTGGCTGTCTTTGACCGGCGTTTACAATATACATCATAATGACCAGCTGTGTATCACAGTGGCTGGCCATTTCAAGGAGACATGAGTAACAGGAACTGCACTACAAACTTTTACTAAGGCAATTATCAACTGGTGAGGGGGGATTTCCTTCTGCAGTATCATGTAATACAAAAAAGTCTAGATAGACATCAGTCACCTAGGTGGGTAACTAGGACCTCCTGACTCATCTCTTCCAAAGAAGGTGCATGTTGTTTCCATATATACTTGTTACTATTGGATCAATATTATCTGAGTGGCTATAGTTGTAATCTTGTTGGTTGATTATAATTTTGTCCCACACTGTACCCACCTCATGATTTTTCACCCATCTCATGATTTTCTTTTGAGAAATAGGTTTATTGGCAAGTCACTTGCATTCCCTCCTATCCCTCAGGAATGGTCTCTCTCAATAAAAATTTCAAAATCTCAATTTTCATCATTCCTTATAATCAATTCTTAAAAAACAACCCAAAAAAAATGAGATTCCATCTCACCTGAGAAAGAATGACTATTATCAAGAAATGAACCAATAACAAATTCTAGCAGAGATATGGAGAAAGGGAAAGCCTTCTCTACTGTAGGTGGAAGTGCAGACTGGTACAACCACTGTGGTAATCAATGTGGTGATTATGCAAAAAGCTGTGATTAGAGGGTCCATTTTACTCAGCCATTCCTCTCCTGACTATCTTTTTTTATTTTTATTTTCAAGAAAAGCTAATAGAATTTTAATGAATATCTTTTTGCTCTTCAGAGTCATTTATGCTATTGGGAATCTGAAGATACTATGCTATTACTACTTACAGAAACGTATCAAACAATGAACACTAGTCCAGGGCTCTCCTGACTATCTTCCCAGAAGAACTGAGAACACCACACCACAGTGAGACACACATGTTTATAGCAACACAGTTTGTAACATCCAAGTCTTGGAAACAACCAAGTGCCCATCATGTGGTGAATGGATAAAGATGTGGGGCTTTTTAATACAGTGGAGTACTACTCCAGAAATATATGCTTGAGATGTTTCAAGGAAATGGATGCACCTTGAAACCATACTCTTAAGTGAAATACATCAGATACACATGTGCAAATACCACATTGTTTCTCTGGCTTGAGAAACCAAAAGTATAAATAAGGACCAAACTGTATTGCAGCTACTGTGAAATAGAAGGAAAATATTCAAATTAGAAGGGCAACAAGAGAGATGGGAGAGTGAGGAAAAAAGGAAAAAGGAAAAGAAAAATGAGAAAAGAAAGAAAACATGAAGGTAAAACTTTGTAAATGGGGAGAGGACTAAGAGATGAAGGGGAGGTATGGGAACATGGACCAAAAGAAGAATCAAGATATATCAGGCACAAGTACAAATTCCCTATGGTAAATGTGATCATTATGTATATGTAAAATGTACCAATACAATCTAATTTTTAAAAAATGAGAAAAAATTCATTCTTTGATTTCAGGGAACATAAACTCATCATATCCAATATGTAGAAGGTTAGGTGTTTTAATAGATTCCCTCTATTATTTGGAAATCCTATATTATTTGGAGGCCCCAGTGAGATAACTGGAAGAAGCAGTAGTCTGCTTTTATTTCATGGATTCTGGACTGTGATTCATTTAGTTGATCAAAAATTGTCATCATTGTTTGTCAGTTTTTTAAGGCAGGACATAAAATTTTATCTTTTTATGCATTTTTGGTTCCAATGATGATAAATTTGAGAACACAGCAAGACTGATGTTTTGTTGGTAGGCCATTTTACTTTTGAAAATAAGATCTTTTAGTCCTGTTTTGTATAAGCTGCATTTGGACTCACTATGCTGAATTTATTGGTGCTTCTTGCTTGACCTTTTTGACTTGTTTGAATATTGTGGTTTGTTACCCTACCTTAGACAATAGCAGTAAGTAAAATTGTTAGAGCATCCCCTAGTGGACTTTGCTATGACATGTTGTAATTTTTTATGAAATCTCATTTATACTCAGGAAATACACATGTTTATTAACAAATCACAGGATTCCATCTGCCATAGAAGACAATAGGTTGGCACCTGTTCTCAAGAAATAGAAGATGGATTTCACTGGGACAGTCTAGTCTGATTCCCCTCTACACTTTCAAGGGAATGTCAAGCTTGTTTTGCCTCAGTTTCCTTTCTAGCCTAATCTTCCATTGGTGAGGAGGCAATCTCAACTCTTGAGATCACCCACTCTTACCTTTCCAAGCAGAGGGTGATGATTCATTGGCAAATTGTCTCAATAATTCACTATGATCATGAGAAGAAAAGATTTTCTTTATCTGATCTTATTACTTCGTACTCTTCTTCTTTAGAGGCATGTTTTTTGCTAAAGACTAGAGCAAGAGGAATCCTGAACTGTCTCAATGTTTCCCTGTTACCCGACAACTATGAACCTTTAAGGTGAGCCCATAGAAAATGAATGTTTACTAATGCCAAAGATAAGGGAAGTCATCTAAGGGTCAGATGAGAAGTCAGGATGTGATCCCTCCAGGAGAACATGCATGAAACCATGTCCCTGCATAAGTGTTCTAGGCTATGATCTCCCTTGGGAGACTGAACTGGGACCGTGTGAAAAGAACAGACTTATGGGTGCCACCAGAAGGAACTATTTATTCAAGCACAATATGTAAGGGACTAAAATACATTTATTTTAAGGAAAAATCTCCAGCCTACTGGCTTTCTCACTCCTCTCCTAGGCCTGCTTCTTATCATCTGTGTGTGTTGGTAAGGGAAATACTTTCATTAATGCGTAAATAGTGATGGCTGAATCCTGGATTCAGATTTTAACCTGTGAGCTTCCTGCATGTGTTGCAGATATAGATACAAAACTTAGAGTGGATTTTGAGTAAAATTTTGCTTTGTCTTGCTGCTAGCAACAGTTGCTTAGGTAATTAGGCAGACAACACAGGTGTCTTTTTATTTTTCTTTCTTTTTTCAAATTTAGTACAAAGTCTACAGGGTCTCACTACATAGATCAGACTCTCCTGTTTTCAGCCTCCCAAGTGCTGGAATAATAGGCATGCACCACCATGCCAAGTCTCAATCACTGTCTCAGTGTGGGGCCCAGGACTGAGGAGGAGGGTGGTGAGGCCAGTACAGCACACTGGGAATTGAACCCCAGCCACTGCACTCTGCCTAAAGAGGAGCTTTAGTCTGCTGAGCTATCTGGCTGACCCACAAATGTCTTAAAGACTTCTCCTGAGGGCCTAGAGCAGGAATTTTCAAAGTCATTGTGTAACTCTATCTCTAGAAATGATCTCTTTTGCAGGGTACAAGGTGCTCCAACTGCTTTCCAATTTTCCTTTTGTTTTTGTTTCCTCTTCACTCTTTTTTTTTATGTATTTAGTGCAGGGTCTACAGGGTCTCACTACACAGATTGAACTCATAGTGATCCTCCTGTTTTCAGCTTCCCAAGCACTGGGATTACAGGCATGCACTGTCACACCCAGTCTTAGTCGCTGTCTCAGAGCACCCTAGGGGTGAGGCTGGCATGGCACGCTGGGGATCAAACCATGGTCCCTGCGTCTGCCTAAGCAGGTGCTTTAATCCACTGAGCTATCTGGCAGCTCTTCTCACTCTTTCAAAGAATTAGAAATCAGTGGTTCAAGTCCCTTGATTATTGGTTTAATTTTTCTAGTAGTGCTTCCTTCTTTAAACATGACTATTACAGCTGGAGTCAATTGTAGTTTGTGCTTTAGGAAACAAATGCTGGAGTTAGAAGGATGGGTTTTCAGGGAAGACAGGGGTGCAAGTTGGTAAGGATGACTAGCCTGACCCGACCTATCTTTAGGTTACTCTCCAGATAGCAGCCAGCTACTCTGGAGCAGGTCACTTGGAGAACACCTTGAAAAAATAAAGAAACTAAGTAGACATTATAAGGGATGCCTATTTCTCCTCTTACATGGCAGATGTGGAACTCAATGTTGAATTCTCTTACTCCTCCAAAATGTATTCTTAAACACTGGAAATGTTTGACCTTCATATATTAAGAAAGAGTTCTTTAATATTTTTCTGCACCCATGCAAAGCCTGCCTATCAAATAGAGGCAAAATGGAATGCTGAGGGAAATATTATGATACTACTTCTTAACCAGAATTTTAGTAAGAGAAAGACAAAATAGTCAGAATTGTGTTATGTTCAGATTTACTTTGCATGAAGAGAAACAGGAAAACCAGACACCTCTGGCCCTCAAGGCACAATTGGGTAATCTACTATCAATGAGCCTGAGACTCCTCTCTTGCCCTTTAGAACCTGAGGGTGAGGTTTCCAAGGCAACCTTAATCAAAGCCTCATCCACTATTACTAAGCCTGAAGTTCTCTCCACTAGCCTTTCAGAGCCTGAAGTTCCCCTCAATTTCCCTTTGGATCCTAAAAGTGAAGCTTCTAAGCCAGCAGTAATTGAAGCCTCTACTAGGATATATCCATCCTTAGCTGATTATCTTCAAAGATAATATTCCTTATACAGGAAGTAAATTGAAAGTTTGGCCCTACCTGCATCCATGTGACCTTTTCTCGTGATCTAAAATAGATCAAACAAGATCTGGGAAAGTTTTCAGATAACCCTAGTAAGTACATTGAGGCCTTTAGGGAAGTTATTCAGATCCATGAATTAAAGGGGGAAGATGTAATTTTTTTTGTTTGTTTTTTTCCAGTGGCCAGCTCAGCCCAATCTGCGGGGAAGGGCAGGCACAGCATGTGCTGTTGGGGAGCAAACTGCTGTCCCTGCGCTTGCCTAAGCAGGCACTTTAGACTGCTGGGCTATCTCACTAACCCAGTAATGTTATTTTGTGTGTGTGTGGGGGGGGCAGCTCAGCCCACCAGGGGGCGCTGCTGGCTGGCATGTGGTG
>NDGN011411867.1:0-10915 GCA_002564285.1 Tympanoctomys barrerae
TTTGGAGGCACAACTAGACATAAACCATAGCAGGCCCCATCCCAAACACCACAGTTGAAGGAACTCATCATTAGTCCGTTGATGAGTTCATAATGACTGTTCGATTGGGAGCTAGTTGGAACAGGCAGGTCAATGGAAGGATATAATTTTGTCCCCAGCTCCTCTTTTCTCTGTTTCCTGGCTGCCATGGGTTGAGGGTCTGGAGCGTCTCTCCCACTCCCCCTTTCCCTTCTTCTTCCCTCCTTTCCCCCTTCCCCCGTCACTCTCTCTGTCTCTCTCTCAGCTTGTTCTTAGCCATCTTTTGTTTATATCTTCCTGAGACTATTTGGTTTGTCTTCTTTTTTAATCTCAGGACTTCTGCACTTAGCAACATCCTCAGCCTTTTTTATCTTTGAGACAGAGCCTTGCTATTTTGCTGGGCTGGGTTCAAACTTGCAGCCCTCCTGCTTAGCCTCTCAAAGTGCTCGGGTTACATGCATGAGCCACCATACCTGGCTACAGGTTGTGTCCTTTTGAAGATGGCATTCATTTACACTTTTCAGGTGGATGTTAGGGCATAGTCCTTGTCCTCTGTTGCACTTTTGATATTTTCACTTTCTCCTTCTCCTCCTCCTCTTTCCCCCACCCTTCTGCTCCTTTTCCTTCTCCTTCTCTTTCTTTTGAGAAAGGGTCTTGCTATGTAGCCCAGGCTGGCCTGAAACTTAGGGTGATGCTCCTGCCTCAGCTTCCCGAGTGCTGGGGTCACAGGCATGTGCCACCACACCATGCTCCATCACTCTGGAGTCACCTGGAGCCCAAGTGGGTCCTGCTCTGCACAGCGGTGTAATCAGTCTGCAGGACCCCAAAAGTCGAGTGCTTCTGCTGCTGGTTTTCGCCCTTGCTTTCTGGTGATGCAGCCCAGCTTAGTGGCGCCTTGTGGGTTCTATGCTTTGCGATCTAGCATCCTGGCACACAGGGTAGGGGCAGCTCTGGGGCTCTCAGCAGCAAGTGTGCAGGGGTTGAGGGTGTGGTTAAGTGTGCAAGCCTGGGGGTGGAGAGGTGGGAAACACCTTGGTGACTGCAGGAGCTTGGTGGTGAGAAGAGAGCGCACTGTGAATGCGAATGAAACACAGTAAAGGAAGCAGTGATGGTGGAAGGCCTAGCTGGCCTCCTTCAGGGCCCCTCAATCTGGTGCTCATATTTCACAGCCCAAATTGGCCCTCTAAGGTCAACCCCAGAGCAGATCCCAGCGGGGGTGGGGGGCGGACCTTGTGCAGCTTTCTCAGCACAGGGAGGTAGAGAAAGGGGGAAGAAGAGGCTTTTACCCCACAGGCCACCAGAAGTGGGGAGTCTTCTTGCCACTCCTTCCCCACTCCTGCTCTACCCCACTGCTGGCCCTGCTGAGTGGGTTCCTAGCTCCATACCCATCAGCTCAAGAGTTCCAAGAGTCCCTGAGTGACTCCCAGCTAGCCAGGGCAGGTGGAGGACTGGAGTGGGATGTAGGTGCTGGGTGAGGCCCAGCCACCATAAACAGACAATAAGAAACCCTTTTAGGCCCACATGTGTAGGAACAGGTTGGGCTCCCAGAGAGAGGTGTCCTTTAGGGCCCGGAGAAGCATTATCGTTTGGATCTTGAATGTTCCTCAAAAGTTCCACATGTTCAGAGGTGGGCTCTCGGAAGTGGGTTGGATCATGGGGTGCTATGCGCATCAGTGCATTAGTCCATTGGTGAGTTCCTGACTGTTCTATTGGGAGCTGGTTGGAACAGGCAGGTCACTAGAAGGATATAATCTCTCCCCAGCTCCTCGCTTCTCTCTCTACTTCCTGGCTGCCATGGGTTGAGTGGCTAGCTTCCACCTTTCTACCATGGTGTTTCTGTGTTAGAGCCAACCACACAAGGATGAAACCTTCTGAAACCACAAGCGAAATAAACCTGTCCTCCTGAAGTTGTGAGTGTTGGGTACTGGGTCCCAGGCACTGGAAAATGACTAAGAACCAACGTGAAAGTCTCTGAACCTGTCCCGGTGAGGCACATTGGGAGACGAAAGGCCATCTTGGGCTCCCAGGTCTGGAAAGACATAATAGACCAATCATATCCAGTTAGAACCACAGAGGGTTCTAACTGGATATGCTTGGTAGGCAGAGATGGGTAGGCAGAGGCTGCGCATGTGTTCAGCAGCAGTACATGGGGCACAGGGCAGAGGGGCTTCCTCTTTGGCTAACAAGGGCTGCTGTGGTTTGAATATGGTTTGTCACCTCTAAAGCTTCAAGTTGAAATTGAATTCCTTTTGTGAGGTTTTAAGAGTGGAAACTTCCTTCAACTGTGGTGTTTGGGATGGGGCCTGCTATGGTTTATGTCTAGTTGTGCCTCCAAATCTTCATGCAGTCATGGGGTGACTTGTAGAGTTTGTGATCCACTCATTGTCCAGTACTGGGATTATGGGTGTGAGTGCTACACCTGTCCTGAGGTGGGTAATCCACATACAATGCAAGGAGGGGAAAGAAGCTTGCTAGCTACCACGCCTGCTGTTCCTCCTTTGCTCTTTGCTGTTTTCTATCTCCATGAAAGTCTGCCCTCTGCCATGTGCCACTCTGCCTTGGAGCCAGCTGAGTATGGACTGAAACCTGCACTAACTGTAAGCTAAGTAAACCGTTTCTTCCTTAATTTGGGGTGTTGGTTATTTTGTCCCAACAACAAGAGAAAAGTAACTAAGACAGGGCCTTTGGAAAGTGATCACACTGGGGTTCCCAAGATTGAATCCTGGTGGCTTTATAAGAGGTTAAGCCACCATTTTGGTAGACCATTTTGATTTTGAAAATCAAAAGCAACCATTAAAGCAAAGCATACAAAGTACTAGGATAGTCACAAATCAGAATAACAACTGGTAATAGTAATGTGACTCATGTGTTGAACACAGACCTGCATGCACACCTGGTTGCCTGTGGCATAAGTGCTGCTGTGTTGGTTTTTACCATTCTGGGGGTGTAACCCAGGGATGCTCTACTGTGGAGCCACTTTCTCCAGCCCTTTTTACTTGGAGGCAGGCTCTCTCTAAGTTTCCCAGTCTGCCCTCAAATTTGTGTTCCTCTTGCTTTGGTCTCCAGAGCGGCTGAGGTCACAACACCACTGCACCCAGTGCTGCTGCTGTTGTTTGAAGTGTTAGGAAAGTGGGGATTTCCTGAGCATTGTGTTGCAGACCTGGGGGGTGGGCCTGACGCCTCTGATCTGATCAGTCTGTAGCCCTGAAGGAAATCTCATTATGCCTGAAGAAGGGGATCCTTCCCTCTGTAAACTGTGAATACAGATGCAACCTGAGCTGGGCGTGGTGGTGGTGCTGTCCACAGTCCTCACACTCAACAGGCTGAGACAGGATTGTAAATTCCAGGACAGCCTGGACTAGTAGTGATTTCAAGGCCAACCTGGGTTAGTCTTAGAAAACTAAAACCAAACAAACAAAAATCCTACCCCCTCAAAAAACCAAAACAAAACAACCCCAAACAACAAAAACTTCAAACCAAAACCCTCCAAAACAAAAGAAAACAATACCCAATAAGAACCTGGAAGGCCCAACCAGTTCTTTTCCAGTAGGGAAAAGATTAGATTGTTACAAACCCCTTCATTGCTTGCTTACAACAAAATAAAAGAAGTCTTCCCATTTGTAGTCTAGAAATTGCTCTTCTTCACACTCAGGGAGCTAAGAGGCTATACACCCTGACTCTGAGTTGTTGGGAAAAGAATCTGGCTCTTCCTGTGTGTTCATGCAACTTGGCCGGCTCTGGGCATCATAACAAGGTGCTGGAGACCCACCGGCTTAAACAGTGTATATTTCCTCACTTCTGGAGTCTCCAACTGAAGTGTCAGCAGGGTTGGTTTCCCCTGAGGCACCAGCCTGGCTTGCCTCCCCCTCTGCCATCCCGTGGTCTTTTCTGTGTGTACATACATCCCTGGGATCTCTGTGTGTTCCGAGGCCCCCTTCTTTCTTTTCTTTTTTGAGACAGGGGCTTGCTGTGCAATTCAGGTTGGCCTTGAATTCTCTGCAGTCCTCCTATCTCAGCCTCCTGAATGCTGGGATTTCACGCCTTAATGTTCTCTTCTTACGCGGACATCAGTCCCAGTGCACCAGGCCCTACCACGATGACCTTGTTCTACCTTCACGTCTCCCTTTAGGGCCTAACATCGCACCAGTCTTCTCCGATGGGGACAAGTCCCTGCAGCTGGCCTTGGGAATGTGGCCCCCTCCAGCCCATCTGCCAAGTCAGGAGGGCTGGGTCAGACAAAACAGTCCCTCTTCAGGGAAGCTAGCACCCAGCAAGAAGAAGGGGTGAGGTCTCTAAACCCCAACCAAACCTATAGGAGGTACAGAGATGCAGGGACCTCCTTCTGCATGTGATAACCCCAGAGACAGGAAGCTGAGCCAAGGCGCTGGCTCCCTGGAGTTCACATCCAAGGCCTCTCACTCCTCTCAGGTCTTCTGGCTCTGCCACGAGTCACACTTTTGGTGCCAGGAGGGTGCAGGGTGGAGGTTGAGCCTGTGTTCAGCCAGACAAGAGCCAAACACCCGCACCAGTAAGAGAACAGGAGAGCCCATGAGCCACATCTCCCACGTCCAGCCATGCCCCAAGCCCACCGCCTCAGTCCCTTCTCTGCATGCCACCCTGTACATCTTTCTCTTTTCAGCCTCTGGAGAATGTGGGTTATTCAAGACATAGGAGCTCTCTGAGGGACCACTGTAGGTGGCGTACTGAGGGTCAGTGCTTCTCAGACTTTACCAGCGTGGGCTACTCCCAGGAGTCTGTTCTGACCCAGCAGCTTGGGCTGTGTCTCTGAAAGCCTCGCAGATCGGAAATGTTGTTGGTCTACAGTCCTCCCTTGGACATGCATGGAGGATGAGGCAACTTCCTCTTCGGTTAGGGTCCAGCTCCTGCCTCCGCCTGGTCACCAGGACCAGTTAACTCTTCGGCCACAGTCCCTCATCTCCAAGTGAGCTGCTAAGTGTCACTGGGTCAGTGGTCCCATATGACACTCACATTATATATAAGACTTGGGATTTGGTGAAAGTATAGCATCTTGTGTTCCAAATAACAATGGGATGAGACAGAGACATAGGAAGAAAACAGCAGGTAGCAGCACCTCACAACTTGGGACCTCGGAGCTTGTGCCAGGGAGCAGCCCCTCGTACCAGGCCAGCTCAGTCTCCATCTCTGTTCCTTCCTTCTGCTCTCGGGTCTGGCAGCAGTGCCTTTCAGAGCAAGGCACGCTGGGAATTCTTGAGTGCAGCTCGCTGTGCTGGAAGGCTTCAGAGTTCCTCCAGTGTCCCTCTTCTGACAGGTCCCTGAGGCCTGAGCAGTGCCTGCCTCTCTGTGTCACAAAGAACCAGGGGTAAGGAAGACTTGGTGTTTGGGGGTGCTCACCTGGTACCCCGAGACTGTGCACTGCCAGCCAAATCCTGGAACGCAGCTCCTTCAGGCCAGGCAGCCTGAAGGGTGCAGAGCCTGGTGGGGTGTGGCTGGTGTGTCCACATCTGGATGCTTGGGGTCAATCCTTACTGATGGCCCTGAGAGCCACCAGCTTGCAGATCTTAACAGGACAGTCTGCACAGCAGTGCCAACTCTGTGTCTGCGTGTGCCTGCTCTAGAAGATGTGGCAGGGTGAGGACGCCTCAGAAAACCAGCAGCTTTTGTTTCAGAGGTTGGGCTCCAAAGGAGGGACCTTCCCATCAGCTAATTGTGCCCAGAGAACTGGAGTCAGAGGGACAGCAAGGTTCCGCCCCATGAATCTGTCTGCTCCAGCACATGCCTGCTGGTAATGCAGGACACCAAAGGGAGATCAGGAAAGAAGGGCCTTCTCCCATTTACAGGGACAGTGGATTTGGTGCTTACTTCCTGGATTTCTCCTGTGATGGGTAGAAACACAGAGACCCCAGGGATGAGGGGTTGTCACTCTCAGGAGCACTTCTCCTGGTCGCCAGTAGAGATCTGCTTCTCTGCCGTGAGCTTGGGCCCCAGACGCTGCTCTCTCCGAGCCATGCCTTGCCCATGCTAACTTCCGGGTAGGTGAGCCAGTGTGCCAGGAGCCTCTTGGCTCACATGTGCCACTGTACCAGCTGGCCTGTGCTCAAACACACTCATCCCAGAGAAGGGAAAACAGGCCTACAGAGTTCTCACTCAGCTTGACTAGCAGCTGGGGCTGATCTCAGTGGTTCTTAGCAGATAGACTCTTACTCCCAGCAGGACTCGATTACAGCTCTCACCCCTGATCTTTGCATTGAGCTTTCTCTGAGCCGTACATTTCAGTGGGAGTTGGGGAGTTGGGTACATGCACACAGGTACCCACCCACCGAGCAGCCTGCTGAGGGGAGCAGGGAAGTGGCACTGGGCCTGGCTGACCCTGGGAGGACCGCCCCTGCCAGGGATCACGAGTTCCCAGGGAGCAAGCAGCTTTCTCTCGAGCCAGGCGTGCTTTTCCCATGCAGACTGCCCAACAGGAGCCCACACTCCCAATCTCTCTTACGGGGCGTTCTCTGTCTTCCCTGATCACCCTCGGGCCCGGTACCAGCTAACTAGCGACAACCCTACGTGCCCAGAGCGTGCTGAAAAAACGCACGCTGGCGGTGGCCAAGCCTGCTTACCCTGCTTCACCTATCATTTCACCAAGCAGTTGGCCCTTGCCTGTGCCTCCCCTTCTTCCCTGGCTTCCTGGCCAGCCCCATTGCTTCTCTGATGGATCTCTGTGGCATAGAACACCCTCTCCTCTTGGGAACTCTAATAAAATGCTTTTAAACCTTTTTTTATTATTATTTTAGGGAAAGGTCTATAGGGTGTTCAGGGTCTCACTACTAGATTGGACTCTTAGTGATCAGCCTGTTTACAGCCTCCCAAGAGCTGGGATTATAGGGGTGTACCACTACACCCAGTCTCAGTGGGCCCCAGGATCAAATCCCGGCCCCTGTGCCTGCTTACAGGCACTTTAATCTGCTGAGCTATTTGGCTGGACCATAAAATGCTTACTGAGTGGCTGCTGTCTCATGATCTTTGGTCTCGCCATGCCTTGAATAATTTATTTATGTATTGTAAACAATTTCCGTGGATGTAGAGAAGCCATACTGAATGCCAAGTAGATACAAGATGAATTAAATGATCCAGGCATAGTTACCAATGGCTCAGCATCAACTTTTTTATGATACCAATTTTAAGTAGCTTTATTGAAGATATTGCAGCTTCATCTTTGAAAGGGAGAGAGGGAGGGAGGGGGAAGGAGAAGTGGGGAGAGAGAGAGACAGAGACACAGAGACAGAGAGACAGAGAGATGAGAAACAGAGAGACAGAGACAGATGAGAGAGCGAGAGCGAGAGTGAGAGAGAGAGAGAGAGAGCAAGAGAGAGAGAGACTGAGACTGCTGGAGTTGCCCAAAGCTTCAGTCCCAAGACTTTTAGCCCACTGCCAAAGGCCTGGTTGAAGCAGATGGCAGGCTGGCCAGAGTTGCCAACAACACAGCTCCATTTATTTAGCTAATACTGGGAACCAGAACCAAAGTTCAAAACATCTCAGTTGGCTGGAGTCACGATCCCAAGCTGGCATGATGAAATATAACGGAGGCAAGTGTAGAGGCTCCTTCTTAGAGCCCGTGAGCCTGCTGCCCAGGAGCTAGGTGGAGATCAGACAAATCTGGGGAACCTGGAGCCGGTATGTTCTGGGGGTCTGGGCGGCTCCGGCTCTGCCAGGCAAGGTGTGAGCTAGCAGCTAAGGAGCAGCATGTGGTCTCATCCTGCGCTGGGGAAGAGCTGTCTCAAGAGCAAGGGGGCTGTTGCCTGGCGGTGCTGGGTACGCACACCTGGTTCAGTGTCCAGTGGCCCACTTAATGGGCTTTATAAAAAGAAAGAATGCACTTTCCGGGGGAGCATGATCCACACAGGGAAGCACCTAGATGCAGCAAGTGCACAGTGATGCTTGAAAAATTGACCAAAAAACTGTCGCAGATGATACCGTCACACTGATGAATCAGTGTAAAATAAATGGATGGAAGAGTTTGGAGATAGAAGAGATGAATGGGACTGCGGGCTACATATGGCAGACGAGTGGCCCTGGACTCTCACTAAAGCAGATGTAAAAGGTTTGTTGTTGTTGTTGTTGTTTTTCAGGCATCAACTCAGTCAAAAAATGCTGAGGAGAAAAAGCAACACAATGATAGAAGTTGAAAAGCCCAACAATGAACTACTTTGACGGAAGTCCACAAAATGGAAACCTAAATTAGCAATGGGGAAAGCAGAGAGGCTGGGGAGCAATCTGACCTGAAGCCTAATGTGGCAGCTTGAAAACAGAGCCCTCACATTCCACGATGCTTGTCCTGCAGGAGGTGACATCAAGGTCATCTCCCCTTGGGTGTGGGAGGGACAGAGTGAAGCAGGAGCGAAGTGCAGAACTTGTGGGCAGACCCGGCAGCCTTCCCAGCGATGCTTGCTCTGCCGTGGCGCTGTGAGCCTTCACAGCTCCACAGCCTGGGTGCCAGAGAGGCAGCGTGGGGCCCTATGCTGGAAGTGACCATCCTGTGCTACCTGTCTCGAGCTTTAGCCGTCCGAGTCACCTCCAGCTGTCTGAGTCCACCGGCTGAGGCCTGAGCCCTTGTGTTCTTCCCTAACCCCTGGACTCCTTGAGCCACATGAAAAAGGTTCTGTTCCACATCATAAGGTTTGGAGGATGACTTGTTACACAGCAATGGTGACTGTAACACACTGTAAACTCACCCTAGAGTCCGAGGAACTAAGAAGACCAGGTACCCCTTGAGGTAGGGGCAGAGGCTTCAAATTGTATGCTTTCTTGACACTCAGCTTATGGACTGGTTTAACTCCTTGCCAACTCTTCTTCCTCCATAGAACTACACACAGGTCCTTTCCCCACTCATAACAGAAATGTCCCCCAAAGCAGCATCTCCCTCCAAGAAAAATAAGAAGATGGAAACTGGGAGAGAAAATTAAGAAAAATTGACTAGAAAGCCCAATATCTGAAAAGTAAGAATTTAAGAAAAAGAGAAAAATAAACAACTAAGAGAAGCTCATTAAGGAAATAACTGAGTATAATCCCAGAATTCTGGGGAGCTGAGTCAGAAAGACCACAAGTATGAGCCCTGCCTGAGAAATTTACTGACTAGTGGGACTATCTCAGAGAAACAAGAAAAACCCTGGAGATGTAGGGTATAGCTCAGGGTACAGGCCATAGATTCAGTCCCCAGTAATGAAAAACAATGTTCTAAAATTAAAATTGCCTAGAAAGGTAGAACCTGAGGTTCTAGTCTGAAAGGTCAATGGAATGTTAATCCCCAAATGATAGACAAGAACTGCCCCACATCAATGGTTGTCTTATCTAAAATACAAATTAATTCAGAAGATGTGAAACTTATGCAGAGGAAAATAAAAAGGTGATTGTAAAAGATCCAGAATGCAGGTAGCTGGCAACTTGGTAGTGTTGGAAGATAGGCGACAGTAGAAACATGTTTTCAAAATTTGGAGGGGGGAAATTTTCAATTTAGAATTTCATACCTAGATAAGCTATCACTAAGATGTGATGATAAAAAAAAAAGATTTTCAGACATGCAAGCTCTGCAAAGATATATCCTCCCATAAGTCAGTTCTGTAAAGACAGAAATAAATTAGGAAAGAAAAAGGCAGGATATACAGAAAGCAGAGGCTCCAATCCACAAGGTAATAGCAAAGAAAAGTTGTAGAATCACAGTGATGGCACGTCTCTGCAAGCAGCTAGGAGAGGCTGGCCAGGGGGCTCAGCAGACTAAAGCACCTGCAGGCATAGGGACCAGGGCTCACTCCCCGGTGTGCCATGCCAGCCCCGCCCCTGGGGTGCACTGAGATGGCGACTCAGACTGGGCATGGTGGCCCATGCCTGTAATCTCAGTGCTTGGGAGGCAGACAACAGGAGGATCACTGCCAGTCCAATCTGTGTAGTGAGACCCTGTAGATCCTGTACTAAATGCATTAAAAACAAAAACAAACAAACAAACAAACAAACAAAAAACCCACCTATGAGCCACTGTTGGGAACAATTGGATTAATGTGAAACAACTCAGAAAATTTGGGGATGACATCTATGGCGTGATAAAATTAGCCAAATACCTAATAGATTTGACTGCATGAAAAAGAGACTAATTAAAAATGGGGATTAAAAAATGGAAGACGAGGGCTGGGGACATAGCTCAGTAGAATAAGTGCTTGCCTGCCAAGCATAAGGGCCTGAGTTCAATCCCCGGTTCCAACAAAAAAATAAATAAAATAAACAAATGGAAGAAGAAAACACAATTAGTCCCTTGGTTCACAAACGTAATTTGTCCCACCATTCTTGTCATAAGATGAACTGGACAAGAACCAAATCAAATTCAGTCGTTAGATTCAATGTCAACTTTATTAATAAATTTACAGAATTCTGCGCTGCTTGGCTGTGAATAGTATTTCAGCAGTCACGATCAAATACACTGAGAAATGATCCAGACAAAAGATGACATAACTCTAGTGGGGGGACCGGCAAGTAGACATAGTAAGAGAAAACTAACTTATTTATCCACAGTAGAAAAGGATAATGCATGAGACTAAAAAAAAAAAAAAAAAAANATGAGACTAAAAAAAAAAAAAAAAAATAGTGTAACCACGTTATTATAAAATGTAGAAAGGGCCAGTAAGATAACTCAGTGGACTAAGAGCCTGCTTAGGCAAGTGCAAGGACAGGGGTTCGGTCCCCAGTACCGAATGCAGCGCTGGCCCTACCCCCAGGCATGCTTGGCCGCCGGCAGAGACCGGGCATGGTGGTGCAGAGCTGTAATCCCAGTGCAGGGGAGGCTGAAAACAGGAGGAGTACTAAGGGTCCAAGCTGTGGGGATTTGACTGACCTTGTCAGATACAGAAGTTACATTTCTTGTTATACAGGTCTTGCTTTA
>NDGN011411878.1:0-22038 GCA_002564285.1 Tympanoctomys barrerae
GACTTGTAGTGATCCTCCTGTTTACAGCCTCCCAAGTGCTGGGATTATAGGCACACACCATCATGCCCAGTCTCAATTGCTGTCTCAGCCTTCCCCAGGGGCGGGGCCAGCACAGCAGGCCTGGGGATTGAACTCCCGGCTCCTGTGTCTGCCTAAGCAGGTGCTTTAATCCACTGAGCTATTTGGCCGGCCCTAACATCTTTTTCTTAAAAGGAAAACAACACGTGTGCCATAGTCACCACTCTGGCTGAGGGTGGCGGAGGAGGTGGCTGTGGACCGGAACCTCTGAGACCCAGTGGGCGTCTCATCCCAGACACAGAAAGGGGACGAGCCTAACCCCTCTCCTGGGCTGCAGTGGCCTGGGTCCATCAGATGCTGTCCACGGGCACCGTCTCCATCCATCTGCTTCTCACCCGCTCACTTCCTGTTTTCTCCAAGTGCTCCTCCTGCACGGATCTTGCAGGGTGCGGCTTGGTGGTGGATGTTAGCACCCCGTGCCTCTTCCCAGCACCCCAACTTTGCCCAACGGACCCTGCTCCAGCAGTGTGAAAGGAGGGCTGGGAATGAAGTGTGGACGGCAGCAGGGACATTGCCAGCTACAACTGTGCCACAGAGGTTGTCACCAAGGCCCCAGCGTCAGGAGCCAGCCCAGGACTTAGCCATGACCCAATACAAGCTAAGGGCTCTCCAGCCTCAGGGCTCCGCTCCCAGGGGACCTTGCCAGCGTGCCCCTCTGCCCACTGCTCTCATGCCCGGGCCACCTCTACTCTTGAAGAGGGCGAGAAAAGTATTATGGGGATCAAAACGGCGCAGGCGAGGGACTGCCAGCGCATGGGGTACGCAGTCTCCTGGGTGCTTCCTGACCAACAAGGGCAGGAGGGGAAGGCTCTGGACACCTTGAAGCAAGTGTGACTCTTTGACCTCCTCGCGCTCCTGGCTCTGGGCAGGGCCAGGAACTGAGGGAGGGTGACATGGAGGTCACATGGCAACGCAGGTGATCTGGCTGGGTGTCTGCCTGTCTGCATGTCTTTCTGTGGTGAGCAAGCACCGGTTGGTTAACTGGTTGCTCCCCTTCCCACCACAGTGCCCTCTATTTCTAGCCAACAGCATACAGTGGGGAGGCTGAACTGATGGTTTAGGGCCAGGGAGATAGCTCAGTAGCTTATTTACCTGCCTGGCAAGCGTGAGATCCTGAGTTTGATCCCTGGAACAACAACAGAAATGTCCCCCCAAAGCCTCTGGTGCTCACAGGCAGGACGCTGGGAGGTGATGGGCCACAGCACTGCCCTCGCTGCAACGTTCCTCCATGAGAGAGTTTGTTGGGTGAGGCCTGGCTAGAGGGCGCCGTCCTGGGTTGTGACCAGTAGGGCACAGCTGTCCCAGCACCATCAATTTTCTCTGCTGTGACATTCTGACTGGGAGACAACTGGACCGAGACCCCTGCCACAGTAAGTCAAAAGGAACCTCTTGTTCTGCTAAGGCATTTGGTCACTCGGACGAGCGTGACTGTTTCCCCAGAATGCTCAGATGGGTTCGTGACCGTGCCAGAATACCATCCGGAGTGGGGAGCCAAAGCTCTGGGAGGGGGTGTGAGCGTCTACCTGCACCGCCCGTGGGAAGGTGCTGGGCAGACCCTGTGCCATTACCCACCAGCCTCCACCCTGGCCGTACTACTGGCTGGGTCTAGCTTCTGATCAGACGGAAGCGTGTCAGGGCACGGGGCGCAGGCAGGCTCTAGGGGCGCACCGCCGGCCACCTGCATGGCCTGTGCCTCTGCTCCAGGCCTGTTACAAGGCTGTCATTAGACCATTTCTTTGCTTCAGAGCCCACACATTTACTCAGTGGCAAAGGCCAATCTCACTTCCTCCTCAGAGTGCTCAGCAGCTGCTGCCCCAGAGCCCGTTTACCCTGTCCCAGGATTTCAGGACATCCACGGGGCCATTGCTCAGCGGTTGCTTTCACCCCCTAAATCTTTCATGGTTGCACAAGACTCATTTGCTCCCGAGCTGATGCCAAATGGTCAAGGCCTTGTACTCGGAGAAGCCCAGCACCGATTCTGGTAACAGCAGCCACGCTCACTGGCCACGCCACCTCCGACCCTCCAGGGCCAGTCCTGCTGCCGGAGATGCTGCACGCCTCCTGACTTCCGAAGGGCTCTGCCAGTGGAGAGATGCCTCCCACCATCTCCCCATAAACAAGACACATGCCACACTCGCGGGGTCCACACCTTCATGCCATTTATTCTCCCGGAAACCTGGGCCCTCTGAGCAGATCCCGCCCTCCCCTATGTACATCCACGGCTCTTACAAAGCCGAAGGCTCAGGAGGCACAAACATCCATTCGGTCTGCGTCTCAGAGGTTTCTGAGTGGACACGCACTTCAGTGAAAAACCCTTCATCTGCAGACAGCAGGGAGAGGCGCCCAGCCCCTCCCGCAGAATATCTTAGTTTATTGACCTCCTTCATGGATCGCCTCTAGGCATTCCTGCTTTAAAAATTCATCTTTATATGCTGGGCGTGGCAGCACACCTCTGTAATCCCTGCACTCAGGTAGGAGGCTGAGGCAGGAGGATCGCTGCAAGCTCAAGACCAGCCTGGACTACGTAATGAGTTCAATGCTAGCCTGCACTACACAGTGAGACCCTGNAAAAAAAAAAAAAAAAAAAAAAAAAAATCTTTACATGTGCTACAGTTCTAAAATCACCACTGTCCATTCCCCAGGTGCCTGCATGCCAGGAACCAAATGTGCTGCAGACATGATACTGTCCTACTGGCGGCAGTGTGGCGCTGGTGACAAGAGGGGTTTGGTTTCCCAGGACTGGTTTTCCCAGGCTGTGTCTGGAGAAGTGGGTGATACACATTCTTGACTGGCTCTGGAAGTCCCCCACTGTGGAAAGGCCTGGTACAAATCAATTCACCTCAGAAGAGAAACAAAATTCCCAACAAACCAGGAGTTTCACTGGGAAAGAAACCCCACCTGTGGTCATTGCCGTGCTTTAAGGAGCAGCTTGTGACGGTCACAAGACTCGATGAAGGTGGGGATGGGTGCCAGGTGGCTAAGATACCACCCAGCTGGTTGTGCCTCCTCCTGGCCTGAGCTCACAGTGACAGCTGCCTGCCTGCAGTGAGAGAGTGGGCACAGAGAGTCACACATTAAGGGGACCAGAGATGAGGCCATGGAGTTGTGAAATGATCCGCTGGCCCCAGGTCAGCAAGCAGGACACACATGGGGACTCAGGACACCTGCTGTCCCCTCCTTCCATCTACTCTCCAGCTCAGGCCGGAGTTATGCTACAGTGAAGTAGATCTTGTTGTGCTAAAACAGTATCACCAAACTGGTCAAGTTATAAAAAAGAGAGGATTCCAAAAGGATGGAGACCAGAGGCATTTTGGGGCCGGGTGCCCGTGCTGGGTGGGAGAAGAGTTCACCTGCAGGGGACACCAGCTGGGAATGTATGGCAGAGCCTGAGACTGACTGAGAGTTTCCCAGGAAAGGGCCAATAAATAAACATCTCTGACCTCAGCAGGAAAAATGAAGTAGAAAAACAATTTTCTCTTTTTTTTAAAAAAAAATGCTGAATGTCTTCTGAAGTACCTAAGTGGAGTTATAAAATACTCGTGAGCTGTCGCGCAAATATAGAAATGTTTAAAAACCAAACGGCGGTGCCTCTGTGCCATGGCCCGAGGTGGTGGAGACTGCACTGGCTCAGAGCGCAGGTGACCTCATGCTTGGGCCAGACAGGGAGGAATGTCAGGAGATGGTGACAGGAACTCAGAACCAGGACGCTCCAGGAGGGGGCAAGGCTGTGCCCGGCACCCACCGGCTCCCTACCCAGAGTCCCACCTGGAGCTGGCTCCCCACGCACTCTGAACGTACTCTTCACAGAGAAACATGAACAAGGCCCAGGTCTCCTGGAACGCGGCCTGAAGACCCCAGGCACAGCATGGAGGTCCCTGGGGACCCAGGCCTGGCTGCATGGAGGGCAGCTGCAGGAGGGGTCTGGCCCTTGGGTCCATGAGCTCTAGTCCAGTTTCTTACAAGGCAGCTTGGCCCGCAAGTCCAAGCTCTCGGGACTGAAGTCAGTACAGAAGCCATTGGGGGTTGCTGTGGGGGGTGTCTGGGCACAGCCGTGAAAGGACCGCTGTTCGGGGTACAGGTACTCCTCAGCAAAGTCGGGGTACAGCTCTGTGAATCTCTGGAAGTCAGCTGCAAAGACAAAGACACCCATGGACAGCAGGAACTTGAGAGGCAATGCCCAGGGCTCAGGGCTCTTTCCCTGGGCGTGTGTGGTGCTCCTGTGGCACCAGAGAGCAAGAACCCTGCTGCCCTACACCTGGGAGACACCATGGACCAGCAGCGTTGGCCCGGCTGTTGCGCTGGGAAGACCTGGTGAGGACATAGCACTGCCCCCGACCCTGGGCACTGGCCCTGTGGTGGACAAGGGCATTGGGCTCCTGAGAACATACACCTAACAGGTCAATGGGACGCAGCCCTGAGAAAACACTTAGGTTCAGCACCGTGGGAAGGGAGTGGTTTCACTGAGCAGGTGTGAGGGGGCAGCCCCCAACGGGCAGCTGTCCACCCTGCAGCGGGTGTCCATGTAATTAGGAACAAACCGGCAGCAGTCCGTATGATCCTGCTGTGTTCTCCCATCCCCAAATCCCTGCTGCTGCCCAGCTCTGGTGCCCTGCAGCAGAGGACGTTTCCCAGAAGTCTCTGCTCATGCCTGTCCTCGCCCTGCCCCCCTGCCTGATGGCAGCTGCTGCCCTCAAGGGTCTCCTGGCCTGTCTCCTCTCACGCTACCTGCTCACTCCCTGAGGCAGCAGCCAAGTGTTTAAAACACGGCCAGGCCAGGCTTGGAGTCTGCCGAGAGCCATGTGGTACACCAGCCCATCACAACGTCATCAGGGTCACCACAGAGGCAGTTCCCAGGACAGTGCCACCCAGCTCAGGCCCAGGAGCCTGCAGCTGCCACCTGGCACCCTCACCTTCCTGATGGACATACAAAGGTCAGGGCCACAGAGAACTGAACTGTGTCATCCTCCCCACAGGGGACCCCAACCTGCCCTGCTGTGGCTCCCTTGCTGACAGCATCTACACAGGATGGAGCTTGAGATGCTGGTTCTGGAACTGAAGAGACCACGGCCCATGTTCCTCACCCACTACCCGGTTTCCAGACCACTTTCCCAGGGTCCCATGTTACATGAGCAGGAGGGGCCCACTAGGCCTGGGCCCCGAGGCCCCCCTTGCATCCTGCTCCACCTACCAAATGAGATTTTCCCCTTCTCCTCTTGATCAATGGCCCGGAACAGGTCGGTGACAGAGAGCTCGGCCACGCCCAAGGCAGCCCTGAGTATGTGGGCAAGGTGGTCCTCCTGGATGGTCCCGTCCTCAGGAGCCCCGTACATCTGCAAGGCACAGCAGCGTCACACAAGCTGCCCCTGTGGCCCCACCTGTCCTCAGTGCCCTGCTCTCAGAGCTGACCATGCTGCTTCAGTGTAGCGGGGCTCCCTGACAGGCAGTTATACTGAGCCCTGATCTCTGGTCAGCCCTGGGAACCTCAGGGCAGCTGGCAAACCTGGGCTGAGATGGGCACAGGTGACACAAGCAGTGATGAGCACAAACCAGCTCACTCAGGAGTGGACAGAGTCACAAGGAAGGGCGCAGAGCACTGCCTGCCCCCACAGGTGCTCCAGGAGCCAGTCCACGATCCAGTGCCAAGTGGGTATCATGGTAGGCGAGACGTGCACCTCCAGCGCCACCTGGTGGCCACATAGAGAACTGCGGCACCTCAGGCAAAACTACCTGGAGACAGAGGCCATCACCCTGGCCGCACAGACTTGGGTCTCCTCCCCCAGCTTTCTGGGTCAAAGAAAGCATGCATGTGGCCTCTTGTACTCAGGGAGGGACCCCTGAAGAACAAGGTCCTGTCCTTTGGAAATGGTGTTCCAGCAAGGGCACAGGCCCTGGTGAGGATACCGGGGAGAAGAAGGTTGGTTTCCCGAGGTGTGGGGCAAGGGAATGCCTGCAGCAGAACAGGCCTGTGCCCACCCGTGGCAGTGATACTGCCAGCCCTCAGGGGACCTCTTGGGGTCCTGTACAGGCAGCACCCAGTTCATCCGGCTCCACTCACCTTGAACGCCAGCTGGATGGTGTCCAGGGTCTGGGATGGCCGGCACACAACAGACAGGGCCACCACATACTCCCGCAGGTCCACTTTGCCGCAGCCACCCTGTGGGAGAGACAAGCTTAGCCTCTTTCCCACGGTGGGCACTTGGGAATGACTGCGGAGGAAATGGCACAGCTGGGCACCAGCGCAGGCACTGCGCCCGACAGCTCGGGGAGTGTACGTGAGGGTGATTTTCAAGTCACAGTTCTAGTTTTGTTCGATCTTGCTACATTGCACAGGCGGGCCTGAAGCTCGAAGCGATCCTCCTGCCCCGACCTCCATGGATGTTGGGATGCTAGGTATGCACCACCAGGCCTCACTAGAACTCACGTTTCTGTATGCCCAGGATGAGAGCGGGGCTGGGAGAGGGTCCCCTCTACTTTCAAAGCTCTCACATATTTGAAAACCAACAAGACCCGCTCACACTGGGAGCCAGGTGCTCGCCTACCTCATCGAAGAGTGCGAACATGTCCTCCAGTGTGTCTGAGAGTGGCACCTGCAGGTACGCTGAGAACTCCTCGAGGCTGACCTTCTCTCCCCTCTTCATCTTTGCACTTTCCGAGTATTTCTCCAGGTCTTTTTCCAGTTTTTCTGGTCTCAGCCTAAAGATTTTAATAAAATCATAGGAGGCTAATACAGACTTGCCACATGGAGGACCAGTGAGTGAGGCTTCCCACAGAGAAGCTCGGGGTGCAGTGCCTGACCCGCTCTGTGGATACCTTGGGGTGGCTCTGCATCTGGCATCCAGCGCCAGCACAGGTTCTAAGGGCCTCTACATGGACTGAAGTTGACATGTGAAGAACGGAAACAAAATTGATAGCACATTCTTGTCATCTCAGCTACCTGGAGGCCGAGGTAGGCCTGAAAGTTCGAGGCCATCAGTGTGACTCAGGGAGGCCTTGTTTCAAGATGAAAAATTAAGGGCTGGGATGCAGCGTGTGGGGAGCACGTGTGTGCTTCATCTCCTGTACCTCAACTTCATATAGTCACAGTAAGCACACTAAGAACTGGCCCTTCTGTCATCTGCCCTGGGTCTGGGGTGAGGGCTGGAGGCCGAGGACACTTACCCAAGGCCCCGCACCAGCCTGGCAAACTCCAGCAGGCAGGAGTCGGCGGGCAGGCGCAGCTGTCCCTCAGCCAATGCAAGCTGGCAGTCTTCAAATGTGTAGTCGGTCACAGAAACACCCAGAGCCCTGGGTGAGAGAGAAGCTCTGTCAGCTGCCAGTCCCCAGTGCAGGAAGGGAGCCACCAGGGCCAAGGACACCAAGGGAGCCATCTGAATGAGGCCTCTGAGGCATGGCCACTGCCCAGGTGCCACCATGCCTCCAGAAGGTGAGGTGTTGACTGGAGGTGTCAAAACCTGTGGGCAACCTGTCTCCCCCAACCGTGTCTCCAGCTCCACTCAGCTGGCTGTGACCACAATGTCCAAGCAAAGACCCAGCAACCACAGTTGCTGTCCCATCTCGCTGTACAGCCCCCACCACCATGCACCCCCAACAATGCAACCACCAATGATACGACCCTATACTGGGCCCATGGCAGGGTGGGGCTGCCAATGTGAGTCAATCACCTTAAATCTGAGTTAAATAGCAGAAAGGCAACGGGCATGTGCATAGGCTAGGATGAGTGTGGACAGCAGGGACAGTACTGGCTGCCTGAGACGGGTAACCCTGTGGCTACGGGAGATACCAGCCCAGCAAGGGCCCCACCCTGGCCTCACTAGCTAGGAGCCAGGTGGGAAGACCAGGGGCGCGCACAGCAATGAGGGCACTGCAGCTAGGCCCGCCTGTCCTGCCCATCCTCCTGCAGGGCTCGGGCCCCACTGTCCCTCCCAGAGATTCCCAACCGCCTTGGTTTCCTATGCCCAGAACGGGCTAGAGAAGGAGCCCGAGACCCCTGCAAGCCCTGCTCTGACTGAGTTGGATCCTCTGCACAGTGTGGACGGAGGGGCAGACAGAAAAAGGCGCAGAGGGCGGGAGAGAGGTCATCAGGTCCAGAGGGACACAGATTTTCACATAGTTCACACACAGCATCCTGCGGGAAGCCAGCAAGAGTTCTGACTTAAGCCTGTCCACTCCTGCTGTCCAGGCCGATCCACCCTCCGTGCTGCGCAAGCAAAACTTGCCACCTCATTCCCCATGAGCACAGAGCGCCCTGTCGTCTGCCAGGCCTCTGGCTGCACCCGGAAGGGCGGGGGCACTGGGCCCCAGGCAGGTGCAGGGCTTGCCAAGTGGAGCAAGGCGCCCCATCTTCTCATACGGAACACAATGGAGCAACGTCAGAGAACCGGGCACGCGTGGCGTCAGGCCAGGCTACCCGGACTTGTACCCTCGCTTCTGCAGAAACCTGGCGACTGGCAGCACAGCGGAACTGCGCAGGAGAGCCGCACATGCGCACGCTCGCTCACTCACTCGGCCATGATGCGCCGCACGTTGCTGGCGTACAGCGCGGGGTTCCTCCGCTCCTCCTCAGAAGGGCTGTACACAGGAAGGAACTGCACAAGAAGAAGCAGTTACTCGGTGGTGACTAGACTGCCGTCCCCGCACGCATGCACGCTGCATCTGAAAACTCACCAGCAGCCTGCTGGGCGCCCCCACGGCAGGGTCCAGCTAGAGAGCTGGCATCTGACCTCATGTGGCCGAGCCGTTAGCTGCACGAGCATCATACTCATGTTCTTACCTCCCAGCCTCAGCTCTGAGCAACCAACCCTCTGCCATCTACTGCAGTTTCGATCTAAAATGACTTCGCCCACAGACAAACATGCTGGAGCCGCACTCCGAGTTTAAGGACTACGTCCATGTGCTGCCAATCCTGATCCTTGTTTTTGTTGCTTTTGAGGCAGGATTTTTCACTATGCAGTTCAGGCTGACCTCAAACTCATGGCGATCCTCCCGCCTCAGCCTCGTGAGTGCTGAAATTACAGGTGTCATCTTGCCTAGCTTCTTCTTAACAAAGATGTCCACTGACACAGGAACACCCTGAGATCCGACCTACTTTGTAACTTTAAGGTATGGTTTGAATTCTGTAATTACGATACCCCCTCCTTGTGCCCCAGCGTCCTGGGTGAGCAGAGCGATCGGAAGTATTTCACAGAGCCATTTGGTCTCTTTTGTCTTCGGAGCGAGACACCAGGGCTGAACCAGAACCGCTACCCAAGAGGACAGCAGGAATGAGCGAGGGCTCACGTTCCTCCTGGGCTGGGCCAGCACTGCCTCAGAGGCTGACCTATGCAGTGGCGTCTGAGGCGGCAGGGCCTCGAGCTCGGCACCCCCTACAACCACGGTCTTCTCTGCAGCAGTGAGCCGGGGTGCAGGCCGGGCCCACCGTGTGCTGCCTTTGCCGAAAGGCGAGGATTCCAATGGAGCTGTGTGCACTTGTCCTTGCCTTCAGGTGCAAAGCAAGCTTGTCACACTACCTCTCTCTGCAAGGCCAGCCCTCTCCTCACCCACTCAGATTTCCACAGCCCAGGCATGACTGAGTGGAACTCATCCCAGGGGACGTGTCAGGACCCTGAGGTCTCCAATGGCCAACATGGGGAGGCAGGTGGGCAAATACAGCAGGGTGGAATTAGCAGTACTTGGGTGAGGTAAAAACAGAAGCCAAAACACATTTATTGTCTGCATCGCAATTTTATATTCTTTAGACCACAGCAACCAATAGAAAAGGCAGTTTGGCTTCCTTTTCTGCTAGAGTCCTATCCAAACCATGTCCATTTGGGCAGGGACACTGAACTGCCAACATGAAAAGGTCAGGAAGCCACCCAGGGGCCCACGAGGTGGAGACAGGCACAGGCCGGGCTCAAGGCTCCGTCTGTGATGCTGCTCAGCCCTGTACCGGGGCTGGGGTCGAGGCTGATCAGACCCGTGTCCACCACCCTCAGGATGCTGGTCCTGAACACTCCCGAGAGCCCCTGGCAACACCATAACTACGCACCTCAATCTCCACCTGATTGTGCCACTGGCACAGTGTGAGCCACAGGATCTCCAGCCTGGGAACACAGAAGACAGGCATCGTTAGGAAGCAAGGCCTCCAGGACCTGGGACTGTCACCTGACCCTGCGCCTGCTGCCTGGCCTCCCCTCTAGAGGGCGTGGGGGATGGCGGGCCAATCTCTCAACAGCCTTCTCTTTCTAGTATTTGGCCATCTTGGGTTTGTCCAGCAAGCTGGCCTCTCTCATGCCGCCCTCCAGCCAAGAAACCTTGTTCCCTCCAATCCATCCCCATGTGCGGAGCTTAGATTGCAGCCCTGGTCACGTCACAGCCCAAGCCTGGCTCCTTCCATCCCAACTTAGCAGGAGAGGAAGTGGGAACCACAAGGCCAGGTCCCCCAGCCAGCACTTACTTGCCAGACTGACCCTGATGTCACCACTTGACCCTATCACCCTCACGGCATCTGTGGTACCTGGTGTCCTGCCCTGCCTCCCTCCAAGCGTCTGGGACCCCACCAGCCCTCCCCAAGTCTCTGCCCTGGGAGCACCATTCACAGCTTTACGGAGCCTCGGCCTTGGGGGGGCGGGGGGGGACAGACCCTGGCTGGGCCTCCCTCCCAGTGCTGAGCACCTCCCGACATCAGGGCCAACAGGTGCATGGCACCGTCATGTATAAAGGACCTCAGCACTTCCCCCTGTCACCGATATGGGGTGTCAGAACCCACCACATTCATGCATATTCTCACAGTAGGCACAAGAAAGCTACCGGAAGGCAAAGCTCATGCGTGCTGCTAACAAGGCACGCAGGGTCATCAGGGGCCCGTATGTCCACATACAAGACAGACACAGTATCTGACTTACGCTCCAGGGCCCTGCCACGTCCATGTGATGGTGTCCTGGGGGAAAGAGAGGATCAGGGTCACCACGCACAGCTGCCCTGCCCTGCCCTCCTGGCCCTCTCCTTCTGTGCCCACCCCTTGCCCTTTGTCACCAGGCCCGAGGACGAGGAGCTCCTAGCTCTGAGGCTGCATTTTCTATGGCCTGCCTGTGTCCCAGTCCCTTTTCCACTTCCCTGTCCAGATGTCCCCACAACTTCACCTGCCACACTGGCCCACCATCCTGGGTGCACAGGTAGCTGTCCCATCTGCACGAAGCCTGCTCTAGGCTCACCCCAGAGCTGGAGTTCCCCAAGGTCACCCTGGAACCCAACTGCTTCTTTTGTTTTCTTAAAGGAAACCTGTACCCTGAACAGGGGCCTGAGAAAGGCCACAGTGCCCCTCGCTCTGTACCAGCCTCTACGCCAGCACCCGGAATGAGATGTCTCATTTTGAAACATCTGTGAGTGTGAGCCAGGCACCAGGCACCAGGCACCGCAATCCCAGAATGTCAGCCAGCCACCGGGCAGACAGGCCAGGGCACACGTGTGGGCCCCGTCCTGCTTTTCTGGGCTGTGCTGTGCCGTGCTATCCACATCCGTCAGTGGATGAAGGACACAGCAGGCTGGCGGCACAGGGCACCGAGACTCAGGCAGACCTCACCCACACCTGTCCTCGGAGCCCAACTTACCAGCTTGTTTGGGTATCGCAGCACCACAGGTTGCACAGGGACTCCGGGTATGAATGCACCTGGGGGGAGGGTATTTTCTCAGGCCATGGGGCAGGGTGGGCAGGTATCTCAGCCGCATCTCCTGCTGGCTGTGGATAAAGCCAGCCCTCTGCTCAGCCCTTCCTGGTGACACAGGACTGGCACCTGGGCCACCTCTGCAAGATCAGCACAACTGGGTCGGCCAGATAGCTCAGTGCATTAAAGTGCCTGCTTAGGCAAATGCAGGGGCCAGGAGTTTGATCTCTGGCCTGCAGTGCTGGCCCAGCCCCCAAGGTGCACTAGGACAGCAATTGAGACTGGGTGTGGTGGCACAAGCCCATAATCTCAGTGCTTGGGAGGGTGAAAACAGGAAGATCACTATGAGTCTGATCTATATAGTGAGACCCTGTAGACCCTCTCCTAAATACATTTAAAAAAAAAAAGGGATCAGCACAACCATCAGATACCCTTCCCAGTGGGATGGGACTACCCTGCCCATGGCTGCTGTCGGCTGGCAGCTGCTGTTGGGGAACTGGAAGGCCGTGGCTCAGGCCCAGAACATCCTAGCTCCTGCTGGGACAGTGGCTGCTGTCCCCACCAGTTCCACCTTCCAGGCCGGCTTTCCTCGCAGGTGACGGGGCCCAGCGGGTGTCCTGCAAAACCCCGCTTTAGTCACAGCTCTACTTGGAGGCTGTCCTTTCAGGGGGAGAGTGTGGCTATCAGGAGTGCTGGAGGTGATGGCATGGGTGGACATCACAAAGGAGGCAGGGCCACTGGGCCCACACGGGCTAGGGCCTCATCCCCAGGACCCTGCAGGGCCAGCACCTGCTTTGGGATGGGGACACTCGAGTTGCTGAAGTCAGCCTGGTCTTGGCTGGTCAGGGAGGGCTGAGCCTGTGCTGGCACCACACCTTTCAGGAGTGTCCGTCATGGAGGCCACTTCTGTCCAGCACCAGGGCTTCGTGTCTGACAGCCCAGCCCACCCTGCCCAGGTTCTGCCCCACCCAGGCTATACCAACACTGTAGGCACTGACTTCCTACCAGGCCCAGCAGCAGACAGGGGCAGTGGGAACATGCCCTGCATTCAGTGCCCAGGTGGTGGTGGCCTTACAGGGACCCCCTACGAAGCGCCATGTCCTCTGGGGGCCACCATGGTGTCCACTGCCCCAGCCCTAGTGACCAACTTGGCTGTGCACTCTAGTGACATCACCAGTACTCAGTATACTGAGTGCTTGCCGAGAACTTCACATGTCTAGCCTGAGAATTTGGGCAGTATGTGAATGGAGCATGCAGGCTGTGCCGGCAGTGGTGTGGATGGCTGTAGGTTCTGGGCTGGCACAGGTGTGTGGTGAGGGCCACCTGAGGGCAGCTCCTCCCACACTCTGGGAACGAGGGCCGAGGCCACATGTCCTACAGCAAATGTTTGTACAGTGCAGTGCTTATAGGCTGAACACGGGTACTCATCTCCCTGGACATCATAGGAATGCCACCTGGCTCAAAGGACCAGACCCTTCATGGGAATTCCACCAGGAAGCCGGCAGGCATCCCAGGCACGCTGGCCTGGTCTCCCTGGGGTGCCCAGGGCAGGAACGCAGGGACCCTGTGCTGTTGAGCACCTGGTTGGCAGGGGGTGGCTCGCCGTACTGCTTGGGCCAGACTATCATTGATAGGGGCAGTTGCTGGCTGTCACCATGTGACGAGTCCTCTCTGGGTGCCCACCACTCATGACTTGCCAACACCTTTGCTGTCTCACATGATGGTTGCTGATCCTTCATTTCTAAATTCCTTCCTGCCTGGCAAATGAGGGTCGGTAGCTTCAACTTGTAATGCCCGGGACTGCTCCCAGTGGAGCCTCCAATTAAGCAGGACGTTTTCACAAATGAGGGCGTGGAGGCCAGCCATGGCCTATCCCTGGCACATATCATCCTCTACCCAGGGAGGCCATGTATGACCCATCCCACGGGCTGTGTCCTTTGGGAATGGAGCTGGACACCCAGCAGCAAGCAGGCTGCTCCTGGCCCTGGGCAAGTGGTCAAAATAGACCATCACAGGTTTCCCAGGAAATGGTCCCAGTGACACCAGCCTGGCTCAAAGGCTGCACCTGGGAAGGGGTCCAGAGAAGGCCAGCTGAGTAGGCCTTGGAGCCGGTCAGCCACAGTCCAAGGTGGGCACGGTGAGCCACACCTGGCTGCCACTGCCTCTGCCTGTGAAGCCCGCCACCCCTTTCTGCATCACAATAGGAGAGCACAGGTAGATGGGGCCCGGGCTCTACAAAGCCCAAAGGCAGGGCAGTGCTATTCAGCAGCAGGGGCAGGGTACAGGCTCAGATGAGGACAGGGACAAGACAGGAAGGAGGAAAAGGCACTTGGAAGGTCCCAGCGGGGCAGCTGTCAGGTGCTGCTCTCCACCCATCTCACAGCAAGGCGACCAAGTAGGGCTTGGGCCAGAGGCCCAGACTCCCCTGTACTGGCTCCTCCAGCCTTGGGTCTGCACCTGGAGTCTTGAGAGGGGCCCACTGCACACAGGAAGTGTAGGAGGGCCAGGGCCCAGGCCATGAGGGCCCCTCGAGCTTCTCTACCTCTCGATCAGTAGGCGCAGTCAGAACTTCACCCTTCCACAAACACCGTAATCCATACCTCAGACTGACTTCCATAGAGAGCGCTCTAAGATCTCCACCAGAAAAACAGGCAGAGCCGTTTCTTACCCTCCCCCGATGTTCCCTACCCCACCTGTAGGGCTGGGCCAGACTGAAGCAGTGCGGATCCCAGCCCCCACACACCACTTCCTTCTCCTGGAGGGGAAAATAAAGGAGGATTACATACCTGGCTTGAAGGTAATTAGGCAGGTCCTATTGGTACAAGTTCCTTCTGGGAAAATCATTATCTTCAAACAAGGAGAAAAAAACAGCATTAAATGACAGAATTATAATCCCGAGCCCACAGTGCCATTTGCTGAGGTGAGCTCCCGACTCCTGACTGGACTGGGACCATTCAGTCCCACTCCGTGGAAGATTGGGGCGCACCACAGGCGTACACACCGACGTCCTCTACGGCTCTGAGCACCTGAAGCACCCTCCTCCCCCTCCCTTACACACTTACACACACACACACACAGTGTTCGTTCCACCGAGAGCCTGAAAATAGGTTCACTGGGCACCCACCATGCAGGTGTGACAGGGAGTGGGGGTGATGAGCCCTAACACACTATCAGCGTGCAGTGCAGATGTGCCGAGGCAGCCGCTGCGGTCACTGTGGAAAGGGGCAGGGAGCAGAGGCTGCAGGAGTGAGCCGTGGGCGTCAGTGGACACTGTGCACGCAGCTCTCATGGCTCCGAGCACTCATAGCAGCGGGAGCCAAATCTGGCTTCCAGCAGGTGGGAAGTACAGCCGTGCTGCTGTGTCACTTCAGTCCTGTGCCCCGGGGCAGGTGCCGCCAGGGGAGGCAGCTGGAGACCCCCAAGGTGGGAGTAGAGGGCTGCGCTTGTGGGGCAGCTTCGGGGTCTGAGGAAGTCACTGCCCCCATGGGCCACAGGGATTGGCCGGCCTGCAAAGAGTCCTGTGAAATCGTTGCTTCTAGTGATGGCTCCGTTGAAAGAAAACCCCAAGTGTGGGCTACATCTAAAGGGAACACAGGCACGGGCACGGGCATGGCATGCACAGGCAGGCTACCTGTGGGCTAGTGGGAACCTGGATTTGGGCCAGCGCCCAGGACGGGAGACCGCAAGCCTCTCTAGTGAAAAGAAATGGAACTTGGGCGCCTCTGAGGATTGTTTGCTGCTTTTAACGGTGTGTCCTAAGGCAAAGGTCCCAACACCCAGCACATTCATGAATTTGCACTCTTGGACCAAAGACAGTGGCACAAGACACAGTCCAGAGAAAGACAACCCGGTTCTCCCCATCTCCAAATCCACACTGCTTCACAGCCCACAGACAGAGGCAGGACGCTCACCTGTGGCCACTTCCCGCCCGACTGCGCCCGCCTCCTGATCTCCTCCACGGTTTTCCTGCGAGAATCCTGGTCAGACCTGGACACGAACACTGGCCGGATATACCGTATCAGGGCTGCACAGGGTAGAGACAGATGGCACTGGCCCTCAGCCCCAACACAGCAGACTTGGGGTGGGGCCCGGGGAAACCTGCAATCCTCAGACTGCACCCAGGCCCGACTGAGGAATCAGGAAAACCCAACCCTCTGGGGACTTAGTGGGGTCAGGAGCCCTCCATTCCTGAGAGCTAGCAAACAAACCCTTGTTACAGGAGGGCACAAATGGTGAGTGTTCACAGCACCGGACACTAGGACCGACGTGGAAGGTGAGAGCACTCACTACTGGGTGGGGGGCTAAGGACCCCAACCCCTCACGTCCCCTAAAGCCAGGCTGAGTCCTGACTCCTGGGACCTGTGTGGAACCTCATTTGGAAATGACTTTTGCAGATGATCACATTGAGATGAGCCATCCTAGGTGACAGTGGCCCTAACCCAGTGGCTGGGTCCTTGAGAAAAGGGATGAGAAGCTCAAAAAAGAGCATGCATAGTACCCCAAGAGCCCCAGGACAGGTGGACAAGGACAGAAGACATTGTCCCTGCCCCACACAGGGCACTCCTTCTGGCACAGATGTCTCAGCAGCTTGGGCTGGGGGTCACCAGCACAGGGACGGGCTGGTCCCCCCTTGCCTCTCATGTTCAGGAAGGGAACCCCATGGAGCCTAGCCCCTAACCCCAAACCTCTGCCATATCCACCCAGGGATTGGGGACCCTGCTGCTGGAAGGCTAGAGGCCCCTCTGAGAGCCTGGACCCTGCCAGGCCCCCAGATACACGTGGGGTTTCTCTCCCCACCATGCTCCTGGGTCTCTGCCCCATCTCAGGGTTTCCACCTTCTTCTGGGGGTCTCTCGCACCACTCCAGGCTCCCCCCACACACACACACTCAGGGCTCACATACTTCCCCAGATTGGGATGTCTCTGCTCTCTGCCTTCATTACAATGGAGGACATGGTCATGGTGACAGGGATGGCGTCAAAATAGGACGAGTGTGGAGCCAGTGTGAGGATGGAGGCCTCGCTGGGCAGTGCCTGCCGCCCCTTCACGGCCACCCGGTGGAAGCCACCGGCGAACCACATGGCACGCATGATGGCCTTGAGCAGAACGTCCACAAGCCTGCAAGAGAGTGCGGGTCAGGTCAGCCGACAGCAGGAGGGATGGCGGGAGGGAAGATGGGGCTCGTGCCCCACCCTCTCCACAGAAGGGACCTATCCGTGAGTGATGAGATCACCTGGAGCCACACAGCCACTCTGAGCATCCACAAAACCAGCCAGCCAGCCCACGGGGACCCTGCTGGCCAGGACTTGCAGGTGTTCTGCCCAGTGCTGGTGGGCACCACTCTGCCACGGTACAACACACGAGTGACTGGGCTCAGTGCCACAAGAGCTGCTTCTGGGAGAAGTGGGTGGACCCAGCGGACAGAGCAGGGCAAGGTAGTCCAGCCTTCACAAAATGCTGGGGACGTGGGCATTCGAATCTCTGCCGAGCTCCAGCTTGCCACCGCGCAGCCATCACAGAAGCCACGTGCACAACTGGCCCACGAGGACACGCACCTTGGGAGAGCCCAGCCCCAGGGGCTGCAGGCAAGAGGGCAACCTCCACGGGGCGAATCATGCTGCAGCAAAACAGGAGCCTAAGATTTCCCAGGGGCCTGCACCCCAGCAGAGGCACGGCCATCAAGAGGCACTGAGCCCCGGGAGCTGCCCCGACAGGACCTTCGCTGGCTGGGAGGATAAACAGTCACTGTGGTTACAAGCTACACACGGGGCTGGATCGGGGCTGGGGCCAAGGGCTGACGGTGGCGGCGGCTGCGATCACCCGGGGCCGCGCTTCTGCACGCAGCTGCGTGCCCCTGGATGTGCTCCTCTGCACATCCGGTTTCACAGCATGTACAAAAGGAAAAGCCATGCTGCAACCAGGAGGACCCTGAGGAAGAGGAAACAAGGCTGCAGCGGGGGCAGGAGCCAGGCCTGGGGGCGCCCACAGGTGGGAGAACCAGCGCAGGAACAGACTGCAGCGCCGGCAGACACCTGCGCGCACCTGGAAGAGGAGCGCCCCTGAGCAGCACAGCTTCTCCTTGGGTGTGGAGGTGTGAGGGGACAGCTAGTGACCCTCAGGCTGCCAGGGGCCACAGCGTCTCTGCTGAGGATAGGGGATGGTCAGGGATGTCAAAACAGCAGAGGCCAGCAGGACAGAGGACCCAGACAGGAAGGGCCACTAAGGGGGTGCAGCTGCCCAAAGACCGGGGCCGGGTGCGCGCTGATGACCAGAAGCCAAGCTTACCTTCACCCTAGTGTGAGAGTCAGGGCACCTGAAATTTCAGGACAACAGAGACTGCAGACCCACAGGTGTCACCTCCTGGTGGCACTACTGTGCTGGCCCTGAGGGTGCAGGGAGGAGCCCGTCACATTCCCTGAGGCTGAGCCAGTGCTGAGGGCCAGCCCTGGAGGATGGCAACCAGCCAGATCTCTGGTCTGGCTGGGGTGGTCAGTGCCAGCCCCGGATATTCACATTCTGCAAGAAGATGCCCCGGTCTTCACATTTGAAAGTAATTTAAGATCAATGCTTTAAATTGTCATCCACTGGAAACCTTGGATTTTTATTTTAGAAATAGCACAATTTAAAAATGATACTAACATCATTCAGCAAAATTCTTCCTTAATAACCTCGATCTACTCAAGGCAGCCACGCCCACACTGTGCTTGGGAACCCAGCCCAGGCGATGCCGGGGTTAGCTTTCAGTGCCTGCTCCAATCCCATGACTGTGAGTCCCAGGCTGGTCTCCCAACTCCCAGCTGGTGACAGCTGTGGGTTGTCTTCTGTTTTGGGGGAAGCTGCCCAACACAGAGCCAGACTACCCCGTGATTTCCCAGTGCTGGTGCCGGTGCCCGAGACACCCACGTGCCTGCAGCTCCGCACATGGGGACCAGCACACACAGGTATCACTGTGTATGCTGATGTGCACACACACTACACGTGAGCATATGCTCTTACACACCCACGCACACTCACATATTCTCTCACATGCACATGGAGTAGTAGTCTCCGCACACCCGGCCACCTAGGCAGTCATGCCTGTGGCCATAAAAAACCTCAGCATCTTGACGCATGGAACGCGGCACATGCTCCGTAGCTGCCATGGTGACAAGCCAGTAGTGGCCACTTACGGCCTGCAGAAGCCAGGTGGGTCATTCTAGAGCCACCAGGTTAGAACAGTGCCTGGAACAGGGCCAACACCACCTTGGAGAGATGCCATCTGTGCCGGGGGGTGCGGGGGGATGCTCCAACTTGGGGGTGGGGTGGTGGGGAAGCATCCTCAGGATAGAGAGGGCATGGGGGAGACAGTGCAGGCAGCACACGCTGAGGTGTGGGCAGGGCTGAGGTGGGCCTCTCCGGCCCCTGCTCCTGAGAAACTGAACCTTCCTCACACTGCCAGTGGGTTTGGCGCTCTGCCCCAGCACCGGGTCAGCCCTGCTTTCTGGATGTGGTCTGGTTACATCTAATACTAAATCGCTGTTTTAGGGTTAAAAGCTTGTCCGTGGGACCTGGAGGCAAACGTGCCCTGCAGAGGATTCAGAAAACGCAGAAAGGCAAAGGAAGCAGTGACAGCCACCCAGCTCTGGTGACGGCATCCACACCAATGCTGGCCGGGCTAAGCAGCTCAGCACAGGGCCAGTCAGCTCAGGACCACCCACGGTGGCTGGGGTCCCTGCCCCGCAATACCAGGGCCCAGAGCTTTGGGTCCCCGTGAGTTCCTGGGCTCGTTCCTAGAATGACACACAGAGCCAACCAGGACACTAAGCCTGGACACACCTGTGCAGATCATTAGGCTTTGGGGTGGCTTGTAGACTTTGTGACTGATTCACGGTCCAAACCTGGGATTATGGGCCTTGAGTGCTACATGTGCCCTGGGGTGGGCAGCTTGCATATAACAGAAGATCTAGAAAGCAGCTTGCTTTCTGCTGCTCCTCTCTTTTTGCTCTCCCTGTTTTGCTGTTGTCTGCTATCATGAACTGCAGCCCTCTTCCATGTGCCGCTCTGCCTTGGAGCCAGCCGAGTATGGACTGAAACCTGCACAAACTGTGAGCTACATAAACCTTTCCCTCCTTAATTTTGGGTGTCAGGTATGAAAGCAAAGTAGCTTAGACATGCACGCAGCCCAGCCAGGCTACCTGGTACCAACTGTGCCAAGGTTGCTACCATCTGAGCCACAGCCATTGTGGGAGCACATGGTCCGTGTCACCAAGTGGCTGCATCAGGGTGGCTGTTCAGGACCCAAGGTCCAGGGGTGGGGCTGGGTAGTCAGTGACTTCAGTCTGAGGCCATGAAGAGCCATCACAGGGACCCTGTGCCCTGAGACTCACAGCAGGACGGAGACAAGCAGGGACAGCAGACTCCAGAGGAATCCGCAAGAGTCAGGCAGGAGACCCCTGCAGCACAGGCAAGGGGCATAGGCTGGGAGGGAAGCCACAGGTCCTCAGTCAGGGGAGGCACACTCCTGCTGCTGTGTGTTCCCTGCACGCGAGGCCTCCAGGACCACTCACCTCCGCCATAATGCTGGGGGCCGCTCGGGTTCCTTGTCAGCAGGTCCCAGTGAGGCCACAAGCGCCAGGGGCCAGGCCAGCAGCATCATGAAGGCAGCGAACAGGAGCCGGATGGGGAACAGTGTCAACGTCATGAAGGCTACCTGCGGGCAGAGATGGTCAGCTGCAACCTGCCACCTGGACCTGGACATACCCAGAGCTCAGCACGCGGGGCCGAGCCACAGCCCTCATGCCTGCACTGAGGCCCTCATTTCCCACCCGGGGCACTGCCGCCAGGGACACTGGGGACAGTGTGGTGGAGCTGTCCCTGCCCATGCAGAGCTGCCTTACCCACTGTGTACCACGGAAGCCCTGCCATGGCCACACTCTCCTTTCCTGGGGTTCACCTTCCTGTCTGTGGGGGTCACCTTCCTGCAGTTACAGGAAAGTAACTGTGCAGAGGCCCTTATGACCCTGTGTACCATGCGAGGTACCTGGTAGGCGACACCCTGTACAAATGGGGATAGGGACAAGTTGGACAATGGTAGTGTTCCCTCAGTGACAATGGCAGGGGCTCTGGCTGAAGGTCTGTGGGCATGGACACCAGGCCAAGAGATACTAAAGACCTGCAGACTGGCCTGCAGGATCCTGCTGTTACAAGTCCCAACATTGCCAAAAGGCACCAAGGAGTCAATTATGGGGTCACCTGCTCAGACTGGTCTCCAGTTACTTCTCACTGCTGGTGAGAAGGGACTATGGGACCCACTCTGGGGACAGGACCAGGACCAGTCACCCCAGATGTGAGCCCAGGGACCTGGAGGGACAATTCTCTGCTGATGACAGTGCCCTGGAGACACAGCTGTTCCCAGGAGCTGGGCTTAAGGCTGATGATCCCAGGTCAGGGTGGAGTGAGTGAAGAACCCAGAGAGCTGGTATGGCTGACCCAGGACCTCAGCCAAGGACAGCAGTTAGAACTGCAGGTCAGGTCAGGGCACCTAAGTGTGAATCAGAGCTACCACGGCGACAGTCACCATATCAAATCTCTCCTGGACACACTGCATGTAAACACACACATACAAACACACATGTGCCACCTTCACTACCACTCCGGATGTGCCAGGAAATCTACTGCTAGGAATGACAGTGTAATAGCAGTAGAACAAGGCCTGGCTGTCTCCTGTAGTAGGACTGTCCCCTGTCACAGCCACCTGTGGACATGGCCTGGCCCATACAGACACAAGTAGACATCTGGGTTCTCCAAAATAGTAGACCACATGCTAGCTCATAGAACGTGCTTAAGTAAATGCAATAGAACTGAAATTATCATATGCATATTATTAGAGCATTTTGCAAAGAAATTAGAAAACAAAAGCAAAAGAAATCACAAGAATTGCATAAACACATGGAAATTAAATAGCACCCTCCTAAAGAATCAATAGGTCACAGATGAACTTAAAGCAGACATTAGACAGTTCGTACAGCTAAATGATAATGCTGATACAACATACAGAAACGTATGGGACACAATCGAAGCAGTCCCGAGGGGGAAATTTATCAGGAAAACAGAACTTACCAAGAGAGCTCAAGTAAACAACCTAATGTTAAACCCCAAACTTTTAGAAAAAGTGCAAGTCAAACCCAAAACTTGCACAGAGGAGGAAATGATAAAGATCAGTGCAAAAATTAATGCAATAGAAACAAAGAATCACTGAATCAAAGAGTTGGTTTCTTTTTTTTTTCCTTTCTCTTCTTCTTCATCTTCTTCATCTTCTTCATCTTTTTTTTTTTTTTTTTTTT